>JAVJIF010007932.1:0-101522 GCA_038442645.1 Agave tequilana
TGCTTCAGGTTGTAGCCCATCTTTTTCATAATATGGCGCGCTGATGGCGCGTAATGGAAGAACTGTGGAACTTCTGAGTCCGAGCTTGAGTCTGTAGTTGAGAGAATCTCCCTGGCCGGGCTCTGCCGAAGATTATCGGCAACTGTCCTTGCTTGGACGGAGGGATCACCAGCGTGGCCCTTCTATAACCTCCACAGATGTAATGGCCGAACTTGGCTCATGTACGGCATGCGAAGAGAGCCATCATAATGGATTTAAGCGACTCGATGCTCGCAGGATATCAAAAGAAATATTCATCATTAATTATCCATTCGCCTTCCTCATCAGAAGGGATCTTACATCGGGGATCATTAAAGCATGCTACAATTGGCTCGCCAATCAGAATGGCCGGCATGCCCGTTTCAGATTCCGAATCTGCCTCATTGCCACTTTCATCATCGTCTGGCAATGGTTCTCCCGGCGTTCCACTAGCCTCTTGATATAGGAGGGCATCAATGAAGTAGTTTTCCACCCCCTTAAAGGGTTGCTTTTCAGCGAAGACAGTTCGTACTGTCGCATCATCCTCAACATACTTGAAGCACTGATGGAGAGTGGACGGAACGATCCAGTTGGCATGGATCCAAGGTCGTCCTAGTAGCAGGTTGTATGATGTGTCAGCATCAATGACATAGCACGTCACCTCTGACTTCAGGCTTCCGATCTGCAGCGGAGCCGAATCTTTCCAAGCGGATGGCTGCTCCCGGCGTTGAAAACCATATATTGTAGTGGTGGTTGCAGACAACCTGTACAGTGGTATGCCGAGGAAGTAGAGGAGCCTTTTGGGGATGATGCTGAGAGCAGACCCCGGATCGACTTGTACTCTTTCAATGCAGGTTGAACCGATATATCCGGTATAGTAAGAGGTCGGTCATGCTTGTTGTCTTGAGAAGCATATCTTCCGCCGTGAAGGTAATGGCAGGTACCTTTGACTGCGCGTGATGGCACTCTGAGCAGGGAGGCTGCATCTCATCACCAGGGATCTAGGCATCATGCATGTCAGAAAGGACTCTGAGTTGGCTAGCGCATCTGAGTGCCTCTCTCGTCTCTTTAGAGAGACGAAGAAGCTCGTGTATTGTGATACGAGCCGGGATATTGGCTAAGTGGGCCAATATATCAAAGCGAAAGGGCGTGGCTAACCCTTGGCCTGGCGGTTTCTTCAACACATGATCGAATCGCACCTCCTTAGGCTTCTCCTTCCTTTGGTCAGGACTGGAGTGGATGCCGGCATTGGTACTGACGTCGTTTGCTGTTGTATCTCGTCAGTAGATTTGTCATATGCCTTTGATATTGACTTTCCAGACCGGGTGCCCGTCTGTTGAGGCGCATCTGCCCGCGCTGTTACAGGCATGCTTTTCTTCTTCAGAATCGCTGAGGGAAGCCGAAGTAAGATTACCATCGTCTGGCAGGACAGAGATGACATTGCAGGACTTGCCCTTTCTGCTGGAGTCGTTCGACGTCTGCTGTACGTCTTGGACGAGGTCAGGGTGGATCCACATAACTTCCCCTGTCTCCAATGTCAAAGGGACGAGACCCTTGTTGTATTGAGTCATGGCTGGAGGATGCTTGACTTCTAGCCGTGGCATCGGGGCTGGATAGGTCCCGTCAGGAACCATGACCTTCTGGGTAGTGCCGAACTCAAGAGTCACCATATTGGCAGTGACTTTCTTCTGTTCCGTCTTCAGTGTGAGGACTCCGGCGTCGACCAAGGCTTGAATTCTATCCTTAAGAACATAGCACTTGTCGGTAGGATGGTGGATCATCCTGTGGTAGAGGCACAGTATTTAGGGTCATTTGTGCGCACTATCTCATTAGGTCGCCGAGCATCTGGCAGCTTCATCTTATTCCCTTATGGAGCAGATGGAATATCGTGACCACCTGGTCATCTCTGAAGGAGTACTGCTTCGGAGGAAACTTGGGCTCTTGGCTGTTGACGCCGCTCTTCTTGGCCTTTGACTGCATGTCCCGGTCAGTTCGACGGACATAATTTCCTTCCCTTTAGCTTGGGAAGACTGCGGGAGATCGCTACGCCCTTTGTTGTTCGTGCCCCATTTTGCTTCTAGGGGGCGATGGCTCGAAACTTCTTAGCCGATTTCTCGGCTATCTCAGCTTGTTCGACCAATTCCTTCCAAGTATGGGCCTTGACAGCCCCCATGCGAACTTCTACTTGATCCGAGAAGTTATGTCTGCATGTTTGTAAAAGCATGGGTAAAGGCATCCCTGCTGGCACATCAGAGATAGATTTCTGAACCGCTCAATGTATTCACGGGACAGATTCGCCTTTCCTCTGCACAGTGAAAGGAGCTTATCCATGGTCACTTCGGTATCGTCCTCATAGAAGCGAGAGAGGAACCGGGTTTCCAGGTCGACCCGGAATTGATAGAGCCCTGAGGAAGGCTTCGGAACCAGTCGAATGCTACCCTTTCAGGGTGCGATGAACAAACCTAGCCATGATGGCGTCGTTGTTTAGAACATACCGGTCTGAGACCGGAAATAGTAGATGTGCTGATGGGCGAGCTCTTACCATCATACGTGTGCAACGTTGGTGGTTTGAACTTTGGCGGATATGACACCGAATCCCATTCCAGTGGGTAAGGACGGACTACCCCCACTTTCTTCAATTCATCCTTTTGAAGCCAGGGATGAAATTGAGCTTGAAGGCCTTTAAGGACTTCGGCATCCAGGGAGAGCCTCCCTTAGATTTCTCCGTCTTGGGCGGATCATTGCTGAGATGCCCCTCCTCGTCATGATACTTCCGGTATCATCATTCCGGTTGCTGAGGAGCTGAGCGAGCATCTGTTGAATATTGTCCAGGGCTCTTGCTGAGTTCTAGAGGTCTGCTCCTGAGCCTCCAAACGCCGACGAAGGTCGTCATTGGGCGTTATCGGCCATATTAACCGATGCTTTGTCCGTTCGCACGGAACTGACTGTTGCTGAAGAAGCATACCCGCTGTCTCCATCTTCTCCGTCAGACGATTGGGGTGATCGTCCGGATTGTGGCGGGATCAGGGCCCTTGAGGAAGAAGGCTGTTCATAATTAAGGGTATCGCTACCCTGGATCTGGTGTTTCGGAAAACACCTTCTTCATGCACCAAGACTTCAGCTAAGCCTGGGCAGTAGTAAGTCCGGATCTGGGGAGCCGAAAGGGGTGTCGTCAGAGGCTTGACTTCTTCCGCGCGGCTCGCCCCGCCCCCTTCAGGTCATGTGACGGATGCAGAGGCTGGATCCGGTGGCCCCGCTCCTTTTGGGATGCCTCATCGGGATGCGCGCAGACAGTCGATCAAAGATGATCGCCGATATGGAGAGGTGGCAAGGGTCGGTCGTAACCGACACTGCATAGAATGGACCATCACGAACTGGCATCCACTTCGTCGACAACAGGAGGAAGTAATCTGGAAATGCTTTAATCTCCGCTTGTCCGCCAAGATCCTCGCAGGTCGGCCCTGTAGGGGCCTGAATAATCTGGTATATGGGACAACGCATCGTTCCCTTAGTCCTGCGGAAAGGATTAGCACCGAATAGTGCTTTGGTTCTAGCCTCGCGGCTGTAAACCCGATGAGTACGCCGAGGTACAATAGCCTTGCTTGTGAGGACAAGGCTAGCGGTAGGCATTGCTGCACTAGGGAGGACGGTATGATGCCGTCTTGACTTTATGGTTGGCAGCATTGTTGGTAAGGCGGGCATCTTGCCTTTTTCTTCATAAGAGGGGCGCGGCTTTGGCGAGGCTACGCCTGAAGTTTCAGCAGAGGACTTCTGTTTAGGCTTCCATATCCGCTTTGACAGAGGATGTATAGGTTCGCAAGGAACCTGAATAGCCACAAGCGGGGCTGTGGGGTGTTGGCGAAATTCTGCCTCTGGTTTCTGATCTGAAACCTTGGCCATGAAGACCTTCTTGTGCTTCCGTGCTCGAAGCATCAAGCCACCCCCAGAGAGGACTTCTTCAAATCTTTTGATCAATTTGGATAACCAGGTTCTCAAAAAAGTGCAGGATCTGGGCTGCGGACATGTTTCCTTGTTGCGCCAGAGGACCGCGGCAGGTTTGTAGAGAACCTTTTCCGTCTCCGCAGAGACTTTGCTTGAAGATTTAGCCAGAGAAGATCTGGCTGCACCGGCTTTTCTGAATTCAGAGATAGACCCGAAGGTCTGTTCGTGCATTGCGACACTTGATTCTCAGCAGAGGAGAATACATTCCCCAGCGGAGTCGCCATCTTGTTTTCCATTATGTTTGCAAAGGGGGAAAAACTTACAAAAAAGAGTTTGAGGAGCTAAATTACAAGTATTCTTAAAAAGATTACAAGTAGATCCCCTCAGAGATTCTGGAGAAGTGTGCCGATAGGAGTCTGGTCAGCGCTGCGACCACTTTGTCCCTTTGACGATGCGAGCGATGAGATTCCTTCTCGCTGGTTCGGGAATCAGAGAATAGAGGATTGGTAGAACCCTCTTGCTGCTTCTCAAAATCGCCTTCGATAAGGAATTCCTTCTCGCCTGGTTCCGGAGATTCCTTGGGAAGAAGGACGATGTTAGGGTATCAACACCCTGGATAGAGAAAGCAATTCTCTAAAAGGTCTCTGAATTCGAGAACGCACGGTGCGTTATGAAGAAGCCTCAGTCGAAGAAGCTAATTGATCGATTCTTGCGATCAGAAGGCAATTGATGGCTCTTCCTCTGCAATCCGATCCCTCTCCTTGTGCCCTGACGGGCTATTTATAGGGAAAGTAAGGGTATAATCGTCCCCTTGAAGATATAGAAACAGATTGAACCGAATCTATTTGAATCTTGAAAGTAGCCTTGCTGCGAGGCTATAATCGTTCCGCGGAGCTAGAAAATGGCAATCGGTTGATCTTTCCGATATGTTATGATCCTTTCCATATCGTTGATTGATTCTCCTTGATCCTCTTACTCGTTTCAAGAGAGTCAAGAGATTGTGGCAATCACCTGCCATATTGAATCCTGATTGGATTTGATTAGATTGAATCCGATCTCATCAGGAGATTTGATGGTCAAAGTTGACCATAGCAGGCGGGATGCGAGCTGCCCGCTTTGAGGCTCATAGCGGAGCTAGAGGCAATTCCTGGCGAAGTCCGAAAAGAGGGTCTTCGGCGAAGTCCGAAAAGAGGGTTTTCGGCGAAGCTATCAGTTAGCTTCCTGGCGGTGCTCTGGATGTGTTAGCCTCTCAAGCGAGGCTATCTCCTTGGGCTAATGTAATGTAAATGCTAGCATTTTAGACCTGCTGAGGTCTGTTAGAAACAATCCGGGTTCACTGTTCTGCTTGCTGGATCAGTGGAGTCCATCGCTTCCTGTCCCTTGGAGTGTTGGGTGAAAACTGGTCTTCGCTCGTCTGTCCCTTGTCTTTGGTAAATGTCAACAAGTTTAGACATCGTTCGGACCAATGAGAATCTTGTCTTTTTTAAGTGTCAACAGCTGTCTGCTGGTTCAGAGGTCGCAATGACGTAACCAATGAGACGCCACTAAGTCCAATATTGTAATGGAGTTTGGGAAGAGTCTCGTTTTCACGGGAGAAACGAGGGAATCACTGTCATAGGTTTAATGTTAACGTACAGCGGGAATATGTATGGTCCTACCATTCTATGGATGAGAATTGGTAAGTGACTTTGGAGGTCTCGCTCTCATAAGGAGAAATGAGGGGACTGCTGTCATAGGTTTAATGTTAACGTAACAGCGGACTATATTGGTCCTACCATTCTATGGATGAGAATTGGTAGGTGATTCTGGAGAGGGAATCAAGTGGGAGCAGGTCCCTTGGGATTTTAAGCAAACCCCCAGCTATCAACAGGTTTGATATGCTTGGAGAAAGAGAGAGGCTCTCTTTGTGCGCATTCCGGACGCGCGGATCTCGATCAGAGGTGTAATGTTAACTTGATCGAGAGCAGGATCCTTGATTAAGGATAGTACTTTTTTAAGAAACTTGCCCATGATCGGCATCATGAGGAGGTCGCCATCTGCAGTTGTAGGCGGTATGCTCCGTTTGAATAGACTGTCTCTATCACAAACGGTCCTTCCATTTAGGCTGAAATTTGCCTTTGGTCTTGTGCGTCATAATCATCGGTCGTCTGACGGCTAAGACTAGGTCTCCTTTGTGGAAGACTCTCTGCTTGACCTTCTTATGAAGGCTTTTAACATCCGAGCCTGATATAGCTCGATGTGTTGCTGAGCTTGCAGCCGCTTTCGTCTAGGGCTTCGAGCTTGAAGACGCAAGCGATCATTGTCTTCTGATGTCATTTTAGTAGTCAGGGCTACTCGCAATGATGGCACCTGGATTTCCAATGGGATGACCGCTTCGCACCCATATACCAGGGAGAAAGGCGTATTGCCTGTCGGTGTCCGAACCGTAGTCCGGTAGGCCCAAAGGCATTCCCGAGCTTTTCGTCCCAATCTCGCTTGTTTGAGGAGGCAAACTTCTTGAGCAGCTTGATGATTGTCTTGTTAAATGCCCTGCCAAGCCATTGGCGGCAGGATTGTAAGTTTGTTGAAGCCACATTCTGAATTCGGTATTTATCGCAGAACCGATAGAATCCTTGGCTTATGAATTGAGGACCATTGTCATGGATGATCCGCCTGGGGGACACCAAATCGATGGATGACATGGTGTTGATGAAGCTAACCAGATGGGAGGTTTTGACTTCGGCCAATGGTATGGCCTCTGCCCATTTTGAGAAGTAATCAATTATTGCCAGGATAAACCGGTGACCTCTTGCTGAAGAGGGACTGATTGGCCCTACGACATCAGTTCCCCACGCTTCAAATGGCATGAAGCAACAGTAGGGTGGAGCAACTCCGAAGGTTGGTGTATGAAGTCTGCATGGACCTGGCACGCCTTACACCTTCGTGCATACTGGGTGGCATCGGCCATCATGGTCGGCCAGTAGTACCCAAGTCTGTGCAGCCTGTCTTTAAGCTTTGGACCCGGCTGGTGAGCTCCGCAAATGCCATCATGTGCTTCTTTAAGCACTTCTTGTGCCTCTGAATCAGAAAGGCAACGGAGAAGGACACCATCATATGAACGACGGTAAAGTGTCTTCAAAGCGGGATCATAGTAGAAGCGGGGCGACCTTCGTCTGATGGACGCCGCTTCTTGGGATCATCCGGGAGCAGATTCATGCAGAGCATAGTCAATGAGAGGGAAGCGCCAATCCCTCGGCTCAAGATCCACGGAGATATTATAGACTTCTTGGATCTTTAGCATATGCTTAGAGCATACGAGATGCCGGGTTGCGACTGTGAGGTGATACTCGGTGTCGGCCGGTAAGGCTAGCGTTGTCGCTAATGCAGCGAGAGCATCCGCCTGGTATTTTGAGATCGGGACACATGCCCGATGTAGAAGCCTTCAAATAAGCTAGCCAATTCGATGACTGTATGATAATAAGGCACAAGTCCTCATGGCGGACTTCATATTCGCCTTTTTACCTGGCTAATGATCAGCTTTGAATCGCCATAAGCTCAAGATAGCGTACCCCATTCCGTGGGCGAGCTGGAGGCCAATGAGCAGAGCATTGTATTCCGCTACATTATTAGAGCATGACTCTGTCAAGGAGACGACCCTGGGAAGGATATGATCCTGTGGGGAGATGAACACAACCCCCACTCCGGCAATAATCTTTCCTTTGGGGCCCATCCGTGATGCTCCGTCAAAGAACATCTACCATACTTCCTCTACTGAGGGTGCATTAGCATTCGATCGAAGACCTCATCAGGGATGTCTTCATGAAGCTTTGAATGTTCCGGGACTGGATGCGCAGCCAAGAACTCTGCGAGGGCTTGACCTTTAACCGCCTTTTGGGGGGTAAAGGTTATGTCATATTGGGACAACAGGAGTGCCCATTTAGCCAACCTTGAGTTCAACGACCCTGGCTTCGTCATGAGAAGACGTAAAGGGTTTACCCTGAGATGACATGTATGGTTTGGCCAACCAAATAATGTCGTGTCTTCTGGACAGCGAAGACGAGAGCTAAACACTCTTTTTCAATAGGATTGTAGCGAGATTCCGCTCCTATGAGAGTTCTACTCAGATAGTAAATGGCCTGCTCATGGCCATTGTCGTCCTTCTGAGCGAGGAGGGCGCCGAGGGAATAATCCAGGGCTTTCACATAAAGCACGAATGGTTTCCCTGATGTAGGGGCCACCAAGACTGGAGGTTTTGTGAGATACCTTTTAATGTCTTCATAAGCTTCTTGACAGCTTGATCCCATATGAAGGCAGTACCCTTCTTCATTAGTCGGGTAAATGGTTGGCAACGGCCCGATAGATTTGCTATGAATCTCCTGATATAGGCTAACTGCCTTGTAAGCCTCTGAGCTCTTTGAGGTTCCTTGGTGGATGCATGTCCTGGATGGCTTTGACTTTGTCTGGGTCTAGATGGATCCTTTTGATGTGATTATGAACCCAAGGAATTTGCGCTGGATACTCCTAAAAAGGATTTTGTCGGGTTCATTTTCAACTGATGAGCCCGCATTATATTGAACATCGTCCTAAGACGCGAAGATGTTCATCTTTGCGGCGACTTTTGACAGCAATGTCGTCAACATAGCACTCCACGTCTCCGGAGATGATCGCGGAAGATCATGCTCATTGCCCGCTGGTAGGTTGCCCCGGCGTTCTTCAATCCGAAGGGCATTACAGTTTAGCAGTATACCCCCAAAGGCGTTCGGAAAGAAGTATGCTTCTCGTCGTCGGGATACATCTTGATCTGGTTGTACCCTGAGAAGCCGTCCATAAAAGACATCCTCTCGAACCCGCATGTGTTGTCAATCATGACATCAGTGATGGGCAGTGGGAATTCATCTTTGGGACAGGCCGTATTGAGGTCACGGTAGTCGATGCAGATCCGTATTTTCCCATTCTTCTTGAGGACGGGGACTATGTTAGCCACCCAATCTGGATGTTGTTCCTCCCGGATGAAGCCACAAGCAATGAGCTTATGAACTTCGGCTTCAATAGCCTCCATGATGTTTGGGCGGAACCGACGTTGTTGTTGCTTGACTGGCTTAACGTTGGGCTTGATGTTTAGACGGTGCATAGCGACCTGTGGATCGAGTCCAGGCATGTCTTCATAGCCCCAGGCGAAGACATCTATATACTCTTTTACGAGCATTATCAATTCTTCCTTTTCGATAAGTGATAAGCTTTCACTTATGAAAATAGGCTTGGGGTGATCTTGACTGCCCAAGTTGACTTGGATCACCTTGTCTTCGGTAGGTGGCTCGCGCAGCTCGAACCGCTTTTCCCATTGGAGGCTTAATTGCTGGGCCCAAGGTTCCTCATCAGCAGCTTCCGCAGGTTCCAATTGACTGCCCGAGGTCATATTCACAGTGAGGCCGTTGAACATTCGTCCTATGCTGATGTCAGAGTCCCATTCGGCAGATGAGTCTGACTGTGATGGAATTGGCTCGTCGTCTTTGACTTGCACCGTTACTGATGATGTGGGTGTAACATACCCAACCCTCTGCGTGTACTATCATAGTAATTTGCAGGTTTCCCTTTCGGGACAGCATTACGCATCAGACCGCGTCTTCCCTTTCCGAAGTTCAGGCCGCCTGCCTGCTTTAAGTCATATCCCATCTTCTCCATAATATGGCGTGCCGGTTGCGCATAATGGAAGAACTGTGGGGCTTCTGAGTCCGAGCTTGAATCTGTAGGTGCAGGTCTCCGTGGCTGGGTTCTACCGAAGGTTATCGGCAACTGACCTTGTTTGGATGGAGGGATCACCAGCGTGGCCCCTTCTATAACCTCCACAGATGTAGTAGCCGAACTTGGCTCATGTACGGGCATGTGAAGAGAGCCATCCATGATGGATTTAATTGACTCGATGCTCGCAGGATAATCAAAAGAAATATTATCATTAATTATCCATTCGCCTTCCTCATCAGAAGGGATCTTACATCGGGGATCATTAAAACATGCTACTATTGGCTCGCCAATCAAAATGGCTGGCGTGCCCATTTCGGATTCCGAATCCGCCTCATTGCCACTTCCATCATTGTCTGGCAATGGTTCTCCCGGCGTTCCACTAGCCTCTTGATATAGGAGAGCATCTGTGAAATAGTTTTCCACCCCCTTGAAGGGCTGCTTCTCAGCGAAGACAGTTCGTACTGTCGCATCATCCTCAACATACTTGAAGCACTGATGGAGAGTGGAAGGAACGATCCAGTTGGCATGGATCCATGGTCGTCCCAGTAGCAGGTTGTATGATGTGTCCGCGTCAATGACATAGCATGTCACTTCTGACTTCAGGCTTCCGATTCTGCAGCGAAGCCGAATCTTTCCAAGCGGATGGCTGCTCCCGGCGTTAAAACCGTATATTGTAGTGGTGGTCGCAGACAACCTGTACAGTGGTATGCCGAGGAAGTAGAGGAGCCTTTTGGGGATGATGCTGAGCGCAGACCCCGGATCGACTTGTATCCTTTCAATGCAGGTTGAACCGATATATCCGGTATAGTACAGAGGTCGATCATGCTTGTTGTCTTTGAGAAGCATATCTTCCGCCGTGAAGGTAATGGCAGGTACCTTTGACTGTGCGTGATGGCACTCTGAGCAGGAAGGGCGCATCTCATCATCAGGAACCTCGGCATGCATGTCAGAAAGGACTCCGAGTTGGCTAGCGCATCTCTGAGTGCCTCTCTTGTCTCTTTAGAGAGACGAAGGAGCTCGTGTATTGTGATACGAGCCGGGATATTGGCTAAGTGGGCCAATATATCAAAGCGAAAGGGCGTGGCTAGCCCTTGGCTTGGTGGTTTCTTCAACACCTGGTCGAATCGCACCTCCTTAGGTTTTTCCCTCCCTTTGGTCAGGACTGGAGTGGATGTCGGCATTGGTACTGACGTTGTTTGCTGTGGTACCTCGTCAGTAGGTTTGTCATACTGCCTTAGGTATGACTTTCCAGACCGGGTGCCCGTCTGTTGAGGCGCACCTGCCTGCGCTGTACAGGCATGCTTTTCTTCTTCAGAATCGCTGAGGGAAGCCGAAGTAAGATTACCATCGTCTGGCAGAACAGAGACGACATTGCAAGACTTGCCCTTTTTGCTGGAGTCCTTCGACGCCTGCTGTATGTCTTGGACGAGGCCGGGGTGTATCCATATAACTTCCCCTGTCTCCAATGTCAAAGGGGCGAGGCCCTTGTTGTTTTGAGTCATGGCTGGAGGATGCTTGACTTCCAACCGCGGCATCGGGGCTGGATAGGTCCCGTCAGGAACTGTGACCTTCTGGGCAGTGCCGAACTCAAGAGTCACCATATTGGCAGTGACTTTCTTCTGTTCCGTCTTTAGTGTGAGGACGCCGGCATCAATCAGGGCTTGTATCCTGTCCTTGAGGACATAGCACTTGTCAGTAGGATGATGGACCATCCTATGATAAAGACAGTATTTGGGGTCATTTGTGCGCCCTATCTCATTAGGACGCCGAGCATCTGGCAGCTTCATCTTATTCCCTTTATGGAGCAGATGGAATATCGTGACCACCTGATCATCTCTGAAGGAGTACTGTTTAGGAGGGAACTTGGGCTCCTGATTGTTGAAGCTGCTCTTCTTGGCCTTTGACTGCATGTCCCCGGTCAGCTCGACGGACATAATTTCCTTCCCCTTAGCTTGGGAAGACTGTGGGAGATCGCTACGCCCTTTGTTGTTCGCACCCCATTTGCTTCTAGGGACGGACGGCTCGAACTTCTTAGCCGACTTCTCGGCTATCTCAGCTTGTTCGACCAATTCTTTCCAAGTTGGGCTTTGACAGCCCCCATGCAAACTTCTACTTGATCCAAGAAGTTGTGTCTGCATGTCTGTAAGAGCATGGGTAAAGGCATCCCTGCTGGGCACATCAGAGATAGATTTCTGAACCGCTCAATGTATTCACGGACAGATTCGCCTTTCTTCTGCACGGTAGAAAGGAGCTTGTCCATGGTCACTTCGGTGTCATCCTCATAGAAGCGAGAGAGGAACCGAGTTTCCAGGTCGATCCAGGAATTGATAGAGCCTGGGGGAGACTGCGAAACCAGTCAAATGCCCACCCCTTTCAAGGTGCCGATGAACAACCTAGCCATGATGGCGTCGTTGCTTAGAACATTACCGGTCTGGGACCGGAAATAGTAGATGTGCTGATTGGGCGAGCTCTTACCATCATATGCATGCAACGTTGGTGGTTTGAACTTTGGCGGATATGACACCGAATCCCATTCCAGTGGGTAAGGACGGACTACCCCCACTTTCTTCAATTCATCCTTCTGAGCCAGGGATGAAATTTGAGCTTGAAGGCCTTTAAGGACTTCGGCATCCAGGGAAGAGCCTCCCTTAGATCTCTCCGTTTTGGGCGGATCATTGCTGAGGTGTCCCTCCTCGTCATGATTGCTCCCGGTATCGTCATCCCGGTTGTTGAGGAGCTGAGCTAGCATCTGTTGGATATTGTCCAGGGCCTCTTGCTGAGTTCTAGAGGTCTGCTCCTGAGCTTCCAAACGCCGACGAAGGTCGTCGTTGGCGTTCTCGGCCATATTGACGATGCTTTGTCCGTCCGTATAGAACTGACTGTTGCTGAAGAGGCATACCCGCTGTCTCCATCTTCTCTATCAGATGATTGGGGTGATCGTCTGGGCCGTGGCGAGATCAGGGTCTTTGAGGAAGAAGGCTGCTCATAGTTATAGGGTATTGCCACCCTAGACCTGGTGTTTCGGAAAACACCTTCTTCACGCACCAAGACTTCACCTAAGCCTGGGCAGTAGTCTGGATCTGGGGAGCCGAAAGGGGTGTCGTCAGAGGCTTGACTTCTTCCGCGCGGCTCTCGCCCCCTTCCGGTCATGTTGACGGATGCAGAGGCTGGATCCGGTGGCCCGCTCCTTTTGGGATGCCTCATCGGGACGCGCGCAGACAGTCGATCAAAGACTGATCGCCGGTATGGAGAAGTGGCGAGGGTCGGTCGTAACCGACACTGCATAGAATGGACCATCACCAACTGGCATTCACATCGTCGAAGACAGGAGGAAGTAGTCTGGAAATGCTTCAATCTCCGCTTGTCCGCCAAGAATTCTCGCAGGTCGGCCCTGTAGGGGCCTGAACAATCTGGTATATGGGACAACGCATCGTTCCCCTTATTCCTGCGGAAAGGATCAGTACCGCATAGTGCTCTGGTTCTAGCCTCGCGGCTGTAAACCCGATGAGTACGCCGAGGTACAATAGCCTTGCTTGTGAGGACAGGGCTAGCAGTAGGCATTGCTGCTCTAAGCGACGGTATGATCGCCGTCTTGACTTTATGGTTGCAGCATTGTTGGCGCAGGCGGGCATCTTGCTTTTTCTTCATAAGAGAGGCGCGGATTTGGCGTGGCTACGCCTGAAGCTTCAGCAGAGGACCTCTGTTTAGGCCTCCATATCCGTTTTGGCAGAGGATGCATAGGTTCGCAAGGAACCTGAATAGCCACAAGCGGGGGCTGGGGTGTTGGCAAAATTCTGCCTCTGGTTTCTGATTTGAAACCTTGGTCGTGAAGGCTTCCCGTGCTTCCGTGCTCGAAGCGTTAGGCCACCCCCAGAGAGGACTTCTTCAAATCTTCTTTGATCGATCTGGATAACCAGGTTCTCAAAAGTGCAGGATCTGGGCTGCGGACGTGTTTCCTTGTTGCGCCAGAGAACTGCGGCAGGTTTGCAGAGAACCTTTTCCGTCTCCGCAGAGACTTTGCTTGAAGATTTAGCCAGAGAAGATCTGGCTGCACCGGCTTTTCTGAATTCAGAGATAGACCGAAGGTCTGTTCGTCGCATTGCGACACTTGATTCTCAGCAGAGGAGAATACAGTCCCCAGCGGAGTCGCCACCTTGTTTTCCATTAATTTGCAAAAGGGGAAAACTTACAAATAAAGTTTGAGGAGCTAAATTACAAGTATTCTCAAAAGATTACAAGTAGATCTCCTCAGAGATTCTGGAGAAGTGTGCCGATAGGAGTCTGGTCAGCGCGCGACCACTTTGTCCCTTTGACGATGCGAGCGATGAGATTCCCTTCTCGCCTGGTTCCGGGAATCAGAGAATAGAGGGTTGGTAGAACCCTCTTGCTGCTTCTCAAAATCGCCTTCAATTAGGAATTCCTTCTCGCCTGGTTCCGGAGATTCCTTGAGAAGAAGAACGATGATAGGGCATCAACACCCTAGATAGAGAAAGCAATTCTCTAAAAGGTCTCTGAATTCGAAAACGCACGGTGCGTTATGAAGAAGCCTCGGTTGAAGAAGTTGATTGATCGATTCTCGTGATCAGAAGGCGATTGATGGCTCCTTCCTCTGCGATCCCCCCCCCTTTTTTTTTGTACCCATGGCGGGTTATTTATAGGGAGAGCAAGGGTATAATCGTCCCCTTGAAGATATGGAAACAGATTGAACCGAATCTGTTTGAATCTGGAAAGTAGCCTTGCTGCGAGGCTAGGATAGCTTCCGCGGAGCTAGAAAATGGCAAGTCGGTTGAACTTTCCGATTTGTTATGATCCTTTCATATCGTTGAAGGATTTTCCCTGATCCTCTTACTCGTTTCAAGAGAGTCAAGAGATTGCGGCAATCACCTGCCATATTTGAATCCCGATTGGATTTGATTAGCTTAGATCTGATCTCATCAGGAGATTTGATTGGTCAAAGGCTGACCATAGCAGGCTGATGGCGGAGTTGCCCTCTTTGAAGCTCATAGCGGAGCTAGAGGCAATTCCTGGCGAAGTCCGAAAAGAGGCTTTTCGGCGAAGCTGTCAGTTAGCTTCCTGGCGATGCTCTGGATGATGTTAGCCTCTCACACGAGGCTATCTCCTTGGGCTAATGTAATGCTAAATGCTAGCATTTTAGACCTGCTGAGGTCTGTTTAGAAACAACCGGTTCACTGTTCTGCTTGCTGGATCAGTGGAGTCCAAACTGCTTCCTTGTCCCTTGGAGGTGGGTAAAAACTGGTCTTCAGCTCGTCTGTCACTTGTCTTTTGTAAATGTCAACAAGTTTAGACATTGTTCGGACCAATGAGAATCTTGTCTTTTTTAAGTGTCAACAGTACTTAAATGTGTATTATTTATTATTATCGTGATAGTATTACTATAATATATATTACTGTTTCTTTCATTTTACCACTCACTAGGTCGTTTTCTGACGATCCTGAATTGCGTACCAAGGTTAGAGATTTGGGATATTGTAGCACTAGATATTTCACGGGATACGCATAGGAGACTTGTCACTTTTATTTTTTATATATATCTTTAGTATTCTGTTTTTATTTTCTTATTTATCTCTGTTACCGATATTTATCATAATCACTAATCCCTTTTGCAGGTATTCTTGTACTTATTTTGATATTTAAATGTGTATTATATATTATTATCGTGATAGTATTACTATAATATATATTACTGTTTCTTTCATTTTACCACTCACTAGGTCGCTTTCTGACGATCCTGAATTGTGTACCAAGGTTAGAGATTCGAGATATTGTAGCACTAGATATTTCACGGGATACGCATAGTAGACTCGTCACTTATATTTTTTATATGTATCTTTAGTATTCTGTTTTTATTTTCTTATTTATCTCTGTTACCGATATTTATCATAATCACTAATCCTTTTTGCAGGTATTCTTATATTTATTTATGCTAGACTTATTGTGTATATTGTGCATATATATTTATTCTCTATACTGATACTTAGCGTATATACGAGAGGCTATTTTCGCTCTGCGTATATACGTCATTGTAGCGTCCCTATATCTGCAGGATCGGGGCGTTACGTACATAACAACACTCAAGCCCCCAAGCGCATTCGAGGCCTCAACCTCTACAATCACTCAATTACAAAGGATGACCAAGTGATTAAGACTCTTGATAACAAACAAACTCTCACAACAAGAAAACTTGTAGCATAGATATAGAATAGATGGTTCAAATTTATGTGAGAAAACTAGAGAGATTTAGATTGAAAAGTTCAAGAGAAATTCAATGAAAAAACTCTCTAAAAATTGAAAATTGAAGCTCTTAAAAAACTTTATTGAAAAACACTCCAATAAATAGGAGATTTTTGACTTTTGAAACTTATACAGATTCTTTCTCAAAGAGATGAAAATATTAGCTCTCAAAACTTTGTTTAAAACTCTCTAACAGATGGAGAAGTAAAGCTTGTGAAAGTTGTTAAAAAAAAAAATCTTTTCAAAACCTCAAACCAACCTCTATTTATAAGCCCCAAGGAAGAGAAACAAAACTGTAGCACCCCGTACCCGGGATACGTACCCAGATACGAGTCCCAAATTTTTTTCGACTATATTGCTCAATTTCCTTCCTGTATGTGTTTTTGAGTTGTTATTACTTATGTTCTTGAGTATCGGATCTGGATTCTCAGACCGAGAGTAAGCCCTGACCCGGACCGGGAACCCAATACCAGCCAGTAGCCCGATTTGACTTTTGGTAGCCCGATTTGACTGATTTTAGTTTCAGAGACTGTTTTCTATATTTTAGATTTTTCATGATTTTCTAGAATTTTCTGAAATTTTTCTGCAAAATCTCCAAAACCGGTGTTGGTCGATATCGCTGACTGATTCCTGGATTTTTAGTTTTCAAATGGGTTTGAATTTTTAGAAACGGCTTTCACAATACTTCTTAGAATTTCATTTCCTACCTAAATACATTGTTTTGAGATTTTTCTAAATTTATCAAAATTTGACCGATTCTGGTGTCGGCCGGTATTGCCGGAAGATTCCAGGATTTTTAATTTGAAAACTACATCGAATTTCTCAAATCCGATTTCATCATGTATCTTAGAATAATATTTTCTATATTTAATTCCAATAATTGCCATGCTATATTAATTCTAATAATTGTCATATTTAATTTTGATAATTGCCATGCTTAATTCCAATAATTGTCATGCTATATTTAATTCCGATAATTGTCATACTATATTTGATTCCGGTATTTACCTTGCTATAGTTGACACCGATATTTGTCATGCTACCCTTGACCCGTGACATCTGACTCTGGCACTTGGTATTTACACCGGCACTCGATATATGGACCCGGTACTTGAGATATGACATACTTGACACCTGCATCTGACACACGGTATATGATATGTTTTTATGTGGTACAAATATCTGGACTTGACATCTTGACCCTTGACCGGACATTACTACCCTGAGACCTGTATTTACATGATATATTCATGACTATCACTTCTACGGGGACTTGACATGACTATCATATTATTACCAGATATTTGGTACTCCTGTACTCCTGTATTCTTGAACCCCTGAAATAGGGAGGCTCATGACATTACTCCTGATATTATTCTCCTGTTGACCCCCGTAATATGATAACCATGAATATAGATTACTGTGAATACACATTGGACATTATCACTGGACAAATTATAATAAGTGGACAACTTACATCGGGATGGGGGAAATTGGTGGGTATCGATATATCTTCTGTGTTTATGGTGGCCATACATATGTTGTACAACTTCCTGTAGGATTCGACCTGGAGGCCACCAGGCGTTTCCGTGGGGTGTACTGGCACCCCTACTCCCTTGCCTGCCGGTTGTACCATAAGCCCCTGGGCCTATTCCTGTGGGAGCGGTGACATCCTATTCCTGTTCGGGCGTACAATAAGTCCCGTACCTAGCGGTACGTTCCGGCTCAGTACCGGATACTCCTTGACCGTTGTCCCGGGCATGTACGGGACCCATTCTAAACATGGTTCGTCGTTCCCCATCAGTTTCCAATAACTTACTCTCGGATCTGTATGCTGAGGTATGTGGGATAGGACACATACCGACGTATACAAGTCAGACGAGTCTTAATAATTAATAATAACATGCTCCTGATATAGGACTAGCTATACTCTTGACTTATACTGCTCACCACTTATACCTGTGCTACTTTGTGAGATTACTCGATTGCTTCCATACTCTTACATTATTATTGTGAAGGTAAAGTCAGATTATATAAACTCAGATTACAGTGACGTGATGTACAGGGTATATATATGAGGGTTTCCTTGTTTGGATTATTCCTTCGACGTACTAATCTCGCGGATCGGTAATGTGGGCTTATATAACTGATTTTCTTGTAGTTACCTTACTTACTGTCTTATTTCATGTTCCTATATGGTTATATTCACGGTATACTTTTCATGTACACATGCATCTGTTATGCACGCCAGTTGGCTTTATATATGCACTCGCTGGGGTTACTAATAACCCTGGATTCTCATGTCCAGATCTTGGAGTCTGGACCTTGGTGGCTTGGTTGTAGCTGATCAGAGCGCGCAGCGGATCCTCCCGTGGCGGTCAGAGTCGTCGATGTAGTCCTTCCTCCCAGCTTTTCCCCTGGTTGGCTCCCGAGGTCCCTCTTGCTACTCGCGAGTATCTCGCTGTTTTTTTTATGCCTCTTCATGTATTATGTACTCTTGTACTTTCTGATGCTGTAACATTCATGTAATATTGTATTATTCTTTATGATAACCATGTACTTGCGCTATTTCTGTTGGAATGTATGTACCACTGTGCTTCCGTCTCTGTTTCTTGCCTGTACTGATGCTTAGCATATATACGCGAGGGTATTTTTGACCTGCGTATATACGTCGCAGTGGCGTCCCCGTACCCGCCGGATCGGGGCGTCACAAAAACAAAAAACAAAAAAAAAACAAAACCAAAAAAAAATAATAATAAACGCACTGTGCACTGGCTAAGGCCCAATAGCTAGTTAACTAGTCGTTGGGCCACTGGGTACCAGCGCTCTGGCGCTGTCGCTCGTTCGACCGAGCCCAGAGTTCGTTCGACCGAGCTCAGAGTCTGTGTTTGCTCCGGTCGACCGGGCCAACAGCACAAACACTTTCTTTTCTTTTCTTTTTTGGATTACATTTTTATAAAATTAGTATTTGAAAACCCTTTTAAAATTATAAGTAAAAATCTATAAAAATCTCAAAAATAATAAATAATATGTGTGAATGAAAGTCAACATATATTTCAAGTAATTAATATCATTTTGAGATTTTAAATATATTTTTAAATATAAACTATTCTTAAAACTTTGAATTGAAAATTATTTGTGCAAGTTTACTATTCGTTGTAGTGCCAATGCATAAGAAGGAGGAGCAAAACTAGCCGAATGAATGTGTAATTTATATTAATGGGTGCATGTACACACACACAAAAAAATTGGCTACTTCTCGGAATGATTTGGATGCAAATTCTTTCTATAATTCAATTATATAATTCTTATTTAACGATATACTATGAGAAGTGGATCTATGTTATTTTTTTTAAGCAACCAAAAAACTTAAGACAGTCTTGAGTTTTTTCCCTAATAACTAGTAATTGCAAATGAATTACTAGCTAATGAGTCAAAACAACTTTGTCATTAAGACTTGAGTTAGAAGGGAAGCACATATGACTGGGTTACAGGAGGTCACCGGTTCAAGACTAATAAACGGTAAAGACATGTCGTGTTGGGGTTTGGTTCATATATGTGAACGACACACACATATTATAAGAGAATCTACTAATGCCTTCATGTCTGTTCTACGGCCCAGGACATAGCATCAGTATTGAAAGCTTAGGCAAATACCCAAACGAGAAGGATGTGAAAGGGATTAGACTGAGAAATTGCATAATTTCAAGTGCTCAAAATGGAGTGTTTGGATTATATCAAACAACGGTGATGTTTTTGATCTATATGCATGGATATAGTCACAGTCACACCGATAACGCCAACAGGGACACCACTTACACACGACAAATTCTAAATAATACAG
This sequence comes from Agave tequilana, assembly GCA_038442645.1. Classification (NCBI taxonomy): domain Eukaryota; kingdom Viridiplantae; phylum Streptophyta; class Magnoliopsida; order Asparagales; family Asparagaceae; genus Agave; species Agave tequilana. The sequence goes on from JAVJIF010007932.1 coordinate 19,778, forward strand.
AAAATATGCATCTTTAACTATTAGCATGCAAGCTACAAAGACAATGATGATGATGACATGATGCTGGTGATGATGAGTTCTTTGTACGTATCTTCTGACAACTGTATATTATGCTTAATTGGTTCTCACCGTGTGTGTATAAAAAAGAGAATAATTTCTTAAAAGAGAATAAGCTCAAGAGCTAATTAATCCTCCCACTGGATGCACATTTTCTTTAAAAAAAAAAATTTATATTTAATAACAATCTCATCTATTATTTTTAGTAAACAAAAAAGTTCCACAATTAGAAAAATTTTAGGATTCACAAATTAGAAAGACAAAATTTACCATGGGCCATTTTTAGCTTAAAAGCCAAGGCAACGTAAGAGATGTGGAGTTGTATACTTTATTTAGCCTTACTCCACCTTCTAACCTATTTGATACTTTAGCTAATTTCATCTTTCAATTAAGGCCACTCATTTTAGACATGAAAGACCTATATATATTTCAGTTTAATTTCAATGGTAAGCAATCACGGCATCCCCTCTCCAATCTAATCAACAAAGAGAGGGGCAATGGCCTTCAACACAACCTTCAAAATACTTTGTTTTGCTTCCATGCTTATTTCCACAATAAAACCAAACTATGGGAATCAAATCTTCGACGTCACCGAATACGGAGCAATCGCCGACGGGACAACTGACAACAGTGCCGCATTCTTGAACGCATGGAACGCTGCATGCAAAATTGGAGGGTCTGCCACCTTCTTGATCCCTCGAGGGGCCTTCTTCGTGGGGCCGGTGAGCTTCCGAGGCCCTTGCACCGGCAACCAATCTCCGCGAGTTGAGATCCGTGGGACTGTATCAGCCCTGAAGATCTGAGAAGAATCAGAGCCGTTGGTTGGATTGAGTTCAGGTCTCTCGTCGGGCTCGTCGTCGGTGGAGGTGGCATCTTGGATGGCAAGGGTGCTGAGTCTTGGGATACCTGTCATTTCTGCAGGAACCGGCCGATAACGTTGCGGCTAATCAAACTCAGGCACTCGAGGGTTGAAAACCTCACGCTCCTCAACAGCAAAGGGTTTCACATGGCGATTCATCTGAGTAATTACACCGATGTCAGCCATCTTAAAATCTTAGCCCCCGGAAGCAGCCCCAACACCGACGGCTGTCACGTCAGCGGCTCTACCTTTGTTAATATCACCAACGTCTTAGTCGGCACCGGCGACGACTGCATCTCTATCGGAGCAGGGTGTTCCAATATCTCCATCTCCGGTGTGTACTGCAGCCCAGGACATGGCATCAGCATCGGAAGCCTGGGCAAATACCCGAAGGAGAAGGATGTTGTCGGCGTTAGAGTGAGGAACTGCACGATCTCGAGAGCACTCAACGGAGTGAGAATCAAGACATGGGCAGGCTCGCGGCCGAGCGCCGCCAAAGACATCGTTTTCGAGGATATCATTATGAAGAATGTCAGCCACCCTATCGTCATAGATCAGGAATATTGCCCTTCGCACGGGTGCGCAGACAAGCCATCGCTGGTGCAGATCAGCGACGTGCTGTTCAAAATATCCAGGGCACCACAAACAAATTGCAAGGAGCCATCTTCTTTTGCAGCAAAAGAGTGCCTTGCAAGAATGTGAGGCTTGAAAAGATCAGTCTGGATTACATCAGAGATGGCATACGATCAGGTGCTGCCTCGTTGTGCTCCAACATGTTGGACACTGTTTTTGGGGACATGAAGCCGAATCCATGCCAGTGAGCTCTGCAGTGAAAGATGGTTATCTTCTATGTGTACATAAGTTTAAATTTTAACATTTGTAGCCAAAAAAAAAAAAAAAAGAAGCAAAACTTGCTTTTCATTGTAATATATGAATGGACTTTGACATATTTATGTGTGATCGATTTTTTATCACATTTTCTATCTTCTTGTTTCTATGTTTATGTCTGCGTGCGCGCGTGCGCATCTTGCATATGTTTATATGTATGTATTTATGCTCAATCTTTAGACCATCTTTTGGTTTATTGATCCATAGACCAGAAATAGTTATGATATTTGATTTTTTTACGTGTAGATACTTTAAATGGTGTAGACACGCATATACACATATACATACATATATACGTACATGTATTCTAAATATATCTGTCCATGTATAGACAATATAACATTCCCACAATAGTCCTCTTGTATTATCATGAACAATATAACGTCGTTGAATCTCATATATTATTATTTAGATGAGTATTTGAGACCATATGTAATGCTTGAGTTGCACACTTTGCCCTCATTCCCTTTGGCTATGAATCCAATGGACTGTTGCGTGTGCACGTGCGGGCATTTGCAAACATACAAATGCATACATGCATGCATATATACATACATTGCATGCATGCTTGAACACACACACACACACAAATGCGTACATGCATACATACTTCATACATGCATACGTATCACATATATCACACACACATACATTAGTTGTTTGCTATGGCACTGAAGAACAAATTGCGTGTTAGTATTTGAGAGTATTTCAAAATTAAGTGAAGTTCATTTAGCCCAACATTAGATAGGGAAAAGAAATTTAGAGTGTTTAAATATGAGGTCACTTTTATGAAGGGTTGCATGAGCCTAAAAACTAAAAGGCGCTCGCACGCACACAAATCCAGTGAGGCCCGGTGAAGAAAATTGGGTTACCGGGTCTGAAAAATGTTAATGCGCATGTGCTCCCGCAGGGGGTGCAAATCTCCGGTTCCAGAGCCTCGCGGATATAGCCCGAAAAGGTTAAGTTAGTACCAATTTTATTTTTGAATTTAAATTTAAAATAAAATCCCTTCATATCTTGCACCAGATTTGGGCCAGAAATAGTTTCCTTTTGAGTCAGAAATAGCTTTTAGGCTCTCTATCCAAGTTTTACAGTAAACTCTGTCCAAAGGAAGATTCTTGACTCTGTGTATGGATTGTGTTCTCTTCCCAAGCATTGTAATGATGAAAACCCCTCTTTAAAAGGACATAATCCTTGCTCTTAAAAAAAAAAAACAAAATAACCGAGTTGTTCGAGGGTCCGTGCATTGCGAGTGCACGCTTGCAAGACCAGCGATCGTTAAATCCTGAAGGGTAAGCTGTCATCAACCTGCAGTACAAAGATACTCTCTCAGAGGAGCGTGATCTACTCTTAAGGACAGTGCTTCGCACGCCTCGATCAGAACAAGAGAAGTTCATTCTTTCTTGAAAGTTTAATTAAAATAACTTAACAGTAATTCGTAGATAGTTTTTCCATCATTGCGAACCAGAGAAGAGCTTCTAAATCTGGGAATTATCCAATATTCAATCTTGCCAGTTTCCAAGGAGCAGGCAGAATCTATTCTTCACTAGTTCTTTGAATGTGGTTATTTCTCAATATGCTTGGGATGTTGGCGAATTCAAGTTAGGACACCATAACCATGTTGTAGACTAGTGGAGAAACCCAGCTAATAAATTATCTGTTTAAATAAAAATGTGGAGTTAACGAATGAGATCTGGCTCGCTGGTAAAAAGGTGAGAGTCTTGGACAGAGTTACTTGAGACTTTGTGGGGGCCATAGCCCCCCAAGGTTTTGCATAGGTCATTATTTTCTAATAAACAATCAATAATGGCTTTCCAAATAGGTATTAATTTGGCCATAATTCCTTCTAATATAGAAGGAAAGGAAAGAATGGTAATAATTCTTTCCAATAAAAAAACGAAAGGAACTAATAGGTATTAACTTGATGCAAAAATGATGGCTCTAATATTAGTGTGTTTAATCAAATCGATAATATAACAACATACAAGAGAGGAAAATAAATATGTCACTTCTATTAATCATTTCAATTTTCATTTAAACTTTCTTTATAAAATTCCTGTAAAAACAATAAATTTTTGAATTGTTATGGTTGATTTCTTAGATTCACATATTTGAAATTTGAAGGTAATTTTAAACTTTTTATGCATATCATTTTCTTTAAAAACGATTATGTGCATTTTATATGCTAATTTTTATTTGGTGAGGAGGTGCAATTAATAGATCAATTGAAAATTAAGATAAGAAATATGTACATGCAAATTTGTGATGCATTAGGAAAAAAAAAATTGTTATGTTGCAAACAAAAAAAATCTATTGTTTTTTCTATAATTTATATAATTCATAAGTATATGTTGTAAAAAATTGCAGCCTATCTAAAAATTTATTCCTAGTTTCACCTTGCACTGTCTCTCATTAACCTCCCAAATCCAAACTGTTGCAGGCCGGCAACCCATGACAACAACACTTCAGCCTTTAGTCAAGTCCACAGTGACTGATACACACACAATTCCTCATCTCCTTCTTCTTCTTCTTCTTCTTCTTGAGTTTAATGGAGTCATCGCCATTAGAGATGGGATGCCCCGCCAACAGCAGCAACGGGGCCACTTCTGACGAGGAGGTCGAACTCAGATTAATGTTTCCGAATCAGACTCTGCACAAGAACATGCATCCTCATCATCTTCATCGAGCAGCCACAATCACGACCACGCTCTTTGCCATCGAGGGTTGAGCAGCGCGTACCAGCCAAAGGCGTTTGTGGACGTAGTCGGTCATGACGTGATCGCCAGAGCCCTTTCCAATGCCATTCGCTGGAGGAGGATCTCGTCGTTGTATCTCTTCGATGGGCCACGTGGGACAGCCAAAACCTCTACTGCCAGGATATTTGCCATGGCTTTGAACTGTGAATCCTCTGCTGCTTTGCTCTTGAAACCATGCTGCGGTTGCACTGTCTGCTCCCACAGCCTGCACGCTGCAGAACTATGCTCTGGAAACAAAAGCTCGTGAACTTTCTTCAAAGCACTACGCAGACAGAAACCAGTTCCAACGTTAAGGTTTTCATCATAGACATCAAGCTATACTCTGAAGCAGAATCTTGGCCATGGCGAGAGCTGCTGAATTTAGTGCACCAGCTCGAAGATAAGAGGGGTAGCTCTGTGGTCTTCATCCTGATAACCGAGGATGAATGCGCAGTTCCCAGAGCTGTTTCATCGCAGTGCCAGAAATTCAACTTTCATCAACTCAGAGACAGTGATGTCCTGCTAAAATTATCAAGGATTGTAGGTCAGGAGGGAATTAGAATCAAATAAGAGTGCTCTCAAACTGACGGCCAAAAAAGCAGACGGCAACCTGAGAGAAGCAGAGAACTTACTCGATCAGCTGGCTCTCCTCAATTTGAAAATTGACACTTCCATATGATTCAACAGTTTTTGAGTATTGCTTTCTGGTTACATCTTTAAAGACCATCTCTTGCAACATCTGATCCCTTTTGCCTGAACTCGTTGTCTGTAAACTCTCTGTTTGGCAGGTGGGTCTAGCTCCCCGTAGTAGACTGGTTCGCTTGCTGGAGGCAGCAAACAACACCATGTAGATGTCTATCTTTGGTGGTATACTGTGTAAACTGATGAAATGATTTTCATTTGGGCCATGACGCAGATGAAAAATCCCCGATGCCCAAAGACTGGAGTCAAAAGATGCAACCAGTATCAGAGACCCAGACAACACCGATAAGAGCAAGATCCTGAAGCACAGTTCACCAACTCAGTTGCACAACATCTCAGAAATATTACTGCAAACCTTAATGCTGAGGTCAGAAGTATTGATATGGATGAGTTATGGCACAACATACTGGAAAGGATCCCGAACAAAAGCCTGACAGTTCTCTTGCAGTGTCAAGCAAAGCTTGTATCTTTAACTGCTTCGCGAGGTAATGCCCTCTTAAAAATCCTCTAACATAAAGTAGCTCGGTAGAGTCCTTTCTTCAGTTGTCAATTCTTCAAATTGTTTGCTCGTTGTGCTGACAGCCAATGCCATAGTGCATCTTATGCTCGAGCATTCAGAAGAAAGTCAAGAAGCTCCTAATGAATCCATAGAACAGAGTCTGAAAGCAGCACTTGGATGCCCAGTTCTCCTGAATATAAGCCGTGGACCACTACAGCGAGAGACTGTCACCGGAAACTGCTTCACTCAAATCCCAAGACCAACAAAGGAAAGAGTAAATAGCATAGATGGAAGACGGCTCCTGCTGAAGCCAAGAGTAAGCCAAGAATTTGTTTGTAGACCTCAAATTTCAAAACAGTGCACAGATGTTTGTGGAAGGGTTAGGACATGAAGTCAGCATGGCTCCGAGCGGTGAGCATCCTTTTCTTTTTGACCATCGTCTCACTTCAAAGATCCTAAAGTGGACCGTTTCTGAGAGGGCGGAGAGCTTTGGAACCACCTCTGTTGCAAAAGCTGCCGAGCTTAGGCTTAGGCTACTTTCAATATCATCTATCTCACAAACTGATGCAAGCATCAAGCCATACAGTCAGGACTTCCTTGTTTGAAGAAGCAAACGCCGTTAAGGAAGCAAGGAGAAAGATACTCCAAACTGTACAATGACTTTCTAAGGCCAAACAACACAGGCACAGCATATGTTTGGTTGGTAATGCAAGTAGCAGTACTTTCCACTTGAATAAGTATAATACCTGTAGTAGAAAGTACGATATTTTCTGTGAGGAAGGATATGCATTGATAAATACAACTAACTTTCATCTTTATTGTCCTGATCAGAAATAGGAAACTCCAAACTTCCACAGGGGTGAAAATATGGTAAGCAAGAAATTTTACTAAGCAATAAATGTCTTATGTTGGTCCTAATGTGTTTGTAGTATTGTTTGCTGTGAAAATTGACGGTTAATGAAGACATAACAGGGTTGACAACAAGAAGCCACTCCGTGAAGTGGGCATATCCACGCAAAGATTCAACCACTCCAAACAGTAATTAATAGAGGACAATCTGATTTGAGGAAATTTGTTCCACCTCCATGATCTTCTTTGCTCTTAGCACAATCCAGGTAGGTTTTACCATGATCATGGCCAACTCTTATGAACATGTCAAGGTGTCAAAGAATATAATGTCTATACACAAATTTCAGTTGTATATGTTATTCATGGATCTTACCTCAATGTTCAATATCTGCAAATCCAACCTAATTTTCAGGATTTTGAAGCTAAATCTGTGATGAACCCATCCTGAAAATAGTACCTAAAAAGATGGCTATTGAGTAGTATTGTCGGTTCCTTCATATTTCTAGAGGCTGCTTCGGCCACCCTATAGTTCCTAAATTCCCAACTATAATCTCTAGATCTAGTTTTATAAGAGCAAATCACAATAACATGTATTAAATCTTGAAGCCATGGAGTCTGTTGGCAGAAACTAACGTTGCCAATTGCAGCACTCATCAACAAGAAAAACATGCTGGGAGTAGAAGAATCAATAGGGAGAAAACACCAACGGCTATCATAATGCAGGATCCAAAATAGCAAGGAGAAGAGAGAACAAATGATGTCAATAGGCAACATCAATCATACGCAGATTTCAGTCAGAGCAACTAAGCAAGAACAAATTGTGCATTTAAACAATGTCAAAGATGAGGATTGAAGCATATTGTATCTGTAATTCTTGTATATTTGTAGTGAAGTAACATGAAAGCAGCCATGAAACTTCCTGCAGGCACATGCCTGCTACATGATATGAATTCAGAATTTGGAAACAACATTCATCCACAATCAAAAAACAACTACACTTCTATAGAGGGAAAATCAATTCCCTGACTTCCAAAATGCCAAGCATGTTTTCTTCTACCAGGGTGATGCGAAACATCTCCAAGAGCACTCATTTGGACATTTAAATAGCGAGTGTGGACATACATACAAATGCGCGCGCACAGACAGATATATTATATATCCAATAATAGCAAAGCCAAATTGAATATCCACTCTGTACAGGTTAGTCTACATTAGTTTTAGGCCTCAGAACATTTGAAACCCAACAAAAAAATTGGTGGATTAAGGGTTTTATATTGCTTGTGTTTGTATTCGCATATGAAAGATTACTTAAAGAGAAAATTTATTTACGAAATAATTAGTTTTTGCACATAGTTCATTATTAAATATTTTTTAGGCAAATATCCATTTGTGTCCAATATGGATGTCTCAGACCTGCCGAGTCTGACACAAATGAACACACCAGTTTATAATGGGAAAAAGCATCCTACATATAACAAGGACAAGCTCAGTTTACCCAACATGGAGATAATTTTCAGCCATGCTTTCCGCCTGGCAAGGGAATTTTAGAGTCCGTCACTCTAGTGTAGCATGAATAAAGATTACAAGGTTCGTATTACTTCAATGATTCAATGATATAGGTAAGCTTTGATACAGGACACGACCTAGCAACTACTGTGATTCTGTAGAAGTCATAGAACAAGACTCAAGATCATGCATACCAGCTTGTATCAGCTTGAAAGCCCGTAAATTTCAAATAGAAATTTAAAGCTTCCTAATTACACTTATTTTCATCTAAAGAGTTTGTTATTTGAAAGCTCACAAAAGAAAGGCACTGCGGTTATCAAATTTTCTTTTCTCAATCTGATGCGAAAATCAAAGCACCAATATCATGGCGTATGTAGCATCACTAGAGAAGACGCGTCAACTCAACATAGATCCAATAGTTCTACTAGTATTAGGATTTCTAATGTTTCTTGTATTTTTATTTTTAGTAATCTGATTTACAGTAGAATTACTAGTTTTTTTTTTTTGTATTTTTCTTTCTTTTAGACTTTTGATTTCTCTTAAGAGTTGGATTATGTAATCTAAATAGAAGTATGAGAGTACAATTTTGTACCCTGTATAAAAACCCCCATGTATTCACTTTTTCAATGAACAATCAATGAAAGTTTCTCTATTAATTGTGGGATGCCTTATTAGACTCAATTATTGGTGAAATGTCGTAATTGATTTATCTATCTCTCTTCCCCCTCTCTCAAACTCCCACAACAAATTTATTTCTCTAAGTTGCTATGAATCCCTCGTCGCCTACCAAGTTATTCCTCTCAAATATCCAACCGACTTCAAAGACCCGACGTCCCCTCCTCCTTCAGTGCCAACAACAACCAATTCAAGATCTACTTCCACTTTCTCCTGCACAATTTCAAAGTATTAACAGCCAATAAGCTAAAGACAATTCAACAAAGCAAATAAAGAATAATTGCACAAACTCAATCAAAGACAAGCAGCACAATTTGCAATCAAAGATCAAGCATAAGTTCAGATTAAGCCAAGCTACTGGAATCAAACATGATCATCAAATAAGGTATTATTCTCATTACATCAAATTTAAGTTACAAGTCTAGATATACATCCTCGCTTATCTATTCTTGATTTTCTGTTCACAAATAGCAAGTGAGTGCATCTGCTTTTCCATTGTAGTTACTTATCTTTTTATTGTGTATATACCTCGTTTACCTGCATAATCATATATTTAATTAGCACTTTAATCTCTAATATTGATCACACAAAAGTATGCCAAATAATCACAACCGATATTATCTGTTTTAACTATTTTTCCTACCAACGGTCTTTTTGTTGGTGAAACATTTTTTTGAGTTATTTTATCTTTTGCTTCCGCCGCATACACATTTCACATCTGCATCAGAGCACAGTTAAGTAAGATTTGCATCTAGAAAGCATTTAAACGTATTTTCTTGCATCTAGTAATTTTATTTAAAATTCAAAAAAATAGTGTAATTTAGGAATCATTGAACGGTGAATCCTTCCCTGAAATTCCATACGATTGGTATTTAACTAAGAAAGGACACTCAATGTGGTTTTGTAATTAAGGAACGCCAAGAGCAAAAAAAGTCTATCACCTGAGTTACACTAATCTGGCCAATTGGACTGGTAAAATTAGGGTTTGATTGATCTGACAAACTTTAAAATAACAAGATAAAATAAAAATTAGTTTAGATTTGCATTCATTTTAGGACTTATACATTGCATGCCAACTCGTAGTAGTGCCCCATATTTGCTAAAAGAATCTAGTAAATTCCCAATGGAAACCCCCAACGTCCGTTCTCATGGATCGTCGAGATAAATGCCAAGCATAATGCACTAAAAAGGATAGATGATACGCTAAAAAGAATTCTAGTTAAAAAAGGTTTAGAAGAGTCTGATACGCCTACCCCTCTTGTATTCTCTCGTGATAAAGGAGTTTCAAGACAAATCACCACTGATATATGACACCCAATCCGAGATTGAATCTGATTCGAAGAGTTTACATATCACCCAAGCATAGATTCTGATTTCAGTGAAGACGTAGATGATGACCTCACCGATGACCAAGTCGATGAAGAGCTAGGTGATGACATCATTGAGTATAGTACCTTGATTTTTCTTGAAGCCACCCTAGTGATTACGGAGATTAACGATGTCTTTCCTAAAGATAATACCCAATTCCTCCTGAAATCGCCACTATTACGGAGCTTGTTGACGTCTTTCCTAAAGATGTTACATGCAACGGCATTAATCAAATACATTTGACTCATCTATTGTTAGCATTGCATTTTAACAAATAGGATATAAGAACTTAATCATTGTGAATAATGAAAGTTGTACCAATGTAGTATTTTTTGAGGTATACGAAAATGATGAATTAAAGTCGTTACTACATTCTCACCCATTTAAAGTACCATGGCTTAAATCCACAATCATAAGAGTTCAACAATCGTAACTAGTCCCAGTCGATTTTCATCTCCACCTTTGAAGAACTATGTAGCATATGTTAAGAACTAAGTCTAACTTCTTCACTGCTTTCAACCCCTAATCGATTGTCAAACTGAAGTCATCAATGAGTCTGCATTATCATCATTTGCATTACATATGCACCATTTACATAAGGAAGTTATAGACAAAATTGCTCAAAGTAACGCCAACTACAAGTTAACAGGTAATGTAAGAAAAAGATTTAAAAGTTTCAATGTTGGTGATTATGTAAATGTACGAATTCGTCCGGAATAATTTCCATCGGGAATTGTTAAGAAACTACATGTTTGTAGTGCTGGTCCATTTCAAATTTTAAAGAAGCTAAACGATAATACTTATGTTATTGATCTTTCTCAAGATTTTAATATCAGTTCTACATTCAATATTGAAAATCTAGTGAAATACAAAGCTTTTGATTTTAACTCTAAAACTTATTTATTGATGAGCCATTGCATCAGCTTATTTTTGAGACCCTCCATTCCACCAATTTCAAATATTTTACCTACTACAGTAGATTAGATTGATAAAATTTTGGATGATCAAGTTATCATAACTCGTAAGTATTTTGTTCGATGGAAAGAAAGAGCTTTAAATGATGACTCATGAAAAGACCAAAGTGCCCTACAACAAATTAATCTCAACAGGTTGAAGCAAGATGAGATCACTCCTACTGCTGACTCAACGGAGTCGAGCTCTCTCCAACCCGGAGAGAATGATGTGAAAATTAAAGCACTAATGACATAGTGTGTGTCATTGTTGGAGAAAACGTGCCAACTCAACATACATCCAATAGTTCTACTAGTATTAGGATTTCTAGTTTTTATTTCTTATATTTTTTGTAACCTGATTTGCAGTAAAATTACTATTTTTTATGTATTTTCTCTTTCTTTTAGATTTTTGATTATTTGGGGAGGTGAATTATGTAAATCCAAATAGAAGTAGGAGAGTTTAATTTTGTACCCTATATAAAATCTCTCATGTATTCACTTTTTCAATGAACGACGAAAAATCATTGAAAGCTTTTTACTCTTAATTGAGTTTAATACGAATTTCTCAAATCCTCTACTTTATTAATAGTGGGTGCCCTATTAGACTCAATTATTGGTGGGATGCAAATTGATTTATCTCTCTTCCCCCTCAACAACAAATTTCTTTCTCTAAGTTGCTAAGAATCCCTCGTCGCCTACAAAGTTATTCCTCTCAAACATCCAACTGACTTCGAAGACCCGCGTCCCCTCCTCCTACACTGCCAACAACAACCAATCCAAGATTTGCTTTCACTTTCTCCTGCACAATTTCAAAGAACAAACAGCCAAGAAAATAAAGACAATCCAGCAAAGCAAATAAAGAATAATTACACAAGCTCCATCAAAGATAAGCAGCACAATTTGCAATTAGAGATCAAACGTAAATTTAGACCAAATCAAGCTACTGAAATCAAACATGATCATCAAATAAGATATTATTCTCGTTACATCAACCTTAAATTACAAGTCTAGATGTATCTATTATTGATTTCTATCTATAAATAGTGAGCGAGTGTATCTGCTTCTCCCTAGTAGTTACCTATCTTTTTTATTGCGTATAGAACTCGTTTACCTCCATATTCATAAATTTAGTTAGCACTTTGATTTTCGATATTGATCACACAAAAGCATGTCAAAGAATCACAAATGATATTATCTGTTTTAACTAGTTTTCCTACCAATAGTCTTCTTCTTGGTGAAATACTTTTTTTGAGTTATTTTATCTTTTCCTTCCGCCCCATATACGTTTCACATCACAATCCCTAGTGAAATTTGACAGTCCTAATATTCCCTATGAACCAATAATTATTTATTACTGACATACCGCTAGTAGTCTCATTCATATAGAAACCTAGATGTATCCATGAAGGAAACACAGATAGCAATGGCTCATCCAAAACTCTCCAACCTGAAAGATCTCCAAGGAAATAAAGCATTTTCAGAAGTTTGGTACTAGGGTTTATGGGGGGGAGAGAGAAAAAAAGAGATGAGATTAGTGATTTGTGTCCCCCCTCTTACATACGCAAGCAAGCACACCCACAAACACATATAAAAGAGAAAATAATTTACATAAAAACCTTAGTATTATTCCTAGTACTAACACTACAGCTAATCTTTCCTTAATACTTCCCCTCAAGTTGGAGCATATAAATCATATATGCCTTGTTGGTTACAAATAAACTGAATTCATGATCTCCCAAGCAGTTTTGTACATAAATTATCTTCCCAAATGTTTTTCTCATTCATCTTCTCTTCCACTATCTTTTCTCAAACAACATCACAATCAACCTTAGTTTTTTTAGCCCTCGCATAGAACATCAACTTGGATGCAATATTCATAGCTGCTTAATTATTACAAATACAGTAGTGTAGAAGAAAATAACATATAATCTAGCTCACTAAGAAGTTGTCTAATCAATACTAGTTCACAATAGCACAAGCCATGGCCTGATATCCAAACTCTCTGCTTGATCTTGAGATAACGCTCTCATTCTTACTTTCATGTAATAAATTGTCTATCAAACGATGATTCAGCCCAATCAGCATTTGAAATAGCAATGCGAGAGTTTTCATAATAAAAATACAACCATCCTCTCCCTGAAGCAATCTTCGAATACCGCAGAATCTTGTCAACAACATCTCAATAATAATGTAATACCTCTATTTTTGAAATACAAGATTTAATAATGAATAATAATATTTTTTATTGCATGTATTTTGTGTTAATTATTATTGTTGTTATGTATTATTATTATGATTATTACTATTGATAATTATTATTATTATTGTTATTGTTATTATTCTTATTATTAATATTATTGATATTTATTTTGTGTATTATTCTAAGACAAGCTCACTTCTTGCCCCCTTATTTTTCTCTTCTTTTTTCTTTCATTTTTTTATTCTTTATCCTAAACTCAATCCAAATCCAAGTATCCATTTCCATTCCTTCTATTTTTCTTTTATTTGAGCCAAAACCCAAACCAAAACCTATTACGCAATATCTAATTTTAATCTTATCTCAAAGTCAAATTCTAACAAAAATCATATTTAATTCTAACTTACCCACATTTACATCCTATTTTCAAAATCACAATCTCAACTAATTCTATTTCAAAATAAAATCCTAAATAATCTTTAAACTATTTTAATCCTTATCCTATCAATTAAATCCTAAATCCTAACTATGTAATTATATATCTTAACTATCTAATCACTAATTGTATATCTTTCTCCCTATATTTAATCCTATCTAATCATGTCCATCAAATCTAAATCTTAACCAACCCAATCCCCGTAATCCTACTACTAAATCATATAGTTATCTTAATTAAATAAAAATCCTAACTAACGTAATCTCTCATTATCTCCTAATTCTAACTATCTAATCTTAAATTATCCTCATCCTAACTGACGGGGAACCAGACGGGATTCTCTCCCTAGGGTTTCTCACCCAAAGCACACAGGCTGCAAAGCTTAAAAGCAATTTTCATTCATTCCAAAACTATCAATAACAATACCAGTCTTGGCCTTAAATAGGCCTACATCAACAGAAGTATCCCATTACAACCGATATGGGACTAAAAGAAAATGCCAAATAAATAAAAATTACAATAAAAGGGAATAAAAGCTAAATTGACTTTCCCAGCCCTAATCGAACCAAACTGAAAGTGTGCGACGACGCCTCCTGGTGTAAAATCGCAAACCTGGAGAGATGTCCCCATCATTCCCTCGGGGTTGGGAAAAACTCAACTCTGTCGAATGTGAACCTCCACGGCTTTCATAATGCTCCAGACGATCAGGGTCTAACCGTTGAAGTTCCTCTCGATTAATCCAAGTGTTATCAGAATCAGGTAGTCCTTTCCAACGAACCAAAAATCTGTGGTAACCACCATCTCTAGTAGAGACAATCTGATCATCAATAATTTCATCAATTTGATCTGCCATATGGGTTGGATGTATTTGGGGAAGAGGAGGTAATAAGGGTCTCTCAGGAGGTGGCACAGGGGAAGGCTCATCCAATAAAGGATTATCAGGGGAAAAATTGGGCCCTTTATAAGCAATCAAATTTTCAATATTAAAAGAGGGACTAATGCCAAAATCCGGTGGGAGATCTACCACATATGCATTTGAATTAATTTTCTTCAAAATTTTGAATGGTCCCGCACTACGTGCGTGCAATTTCTTCACAGTACCCGGAGGATACCGTTCTGGTCGAATCCGAACCATCACGTAGTCTCCTACGTTAAACTCATGTGCTTTCCTGTGCAAATCTGCATAAGCCTTATAGTTTGCATTATTTTTCTGAATTTGATCGCTGATCTCCTTATGCAAGTCATGAATGTGTGATGCAAATGATGCAGCTGACTCAGACATCCTAGTATGATGAGGTACCATGGGAATTAAGTCTATAGGTTGCCTAGGTTGATAACCATGCACTACCTCAAATGGACTCATGCCTATGGTTCTATTGACAGAACTGTTGTATGCAAACTCAGCAGTAGGTAACACAAGATCCCATGCTCTAAGATTCTCACCCACTAGACATCGTAGCAGATTACCAAGACTCCTATTGACTACTTCAGTTTGGCCATCAGTTTGTGGATGGAATGCCGTAGAAAACTGAAGTTTAGTTCCCATTTTATGCCACAGGGTTTTCCAAAAGTAGCTCGTAAATTTAACATCCCTGTCTGAGACAATTGTTTTAGGTAGCCCATGTAGTCTAACAACTTCATCAAAGTATATTGTAGCAACCCGAGATGCATCCGACGTTTTGGAACATGGCAAGAAGTGAGCCATCTTAGAAAAACGATCTACAACCACAAGTATGGAATCATGCTTCCTTGCTGTTTTTGGTAAACCCAACACGAAATCCATACTGACATCTTGCCAAGGACAGTTAGGAACTGGTAGAGGGGTGTAGAGACCAGTATTTTGTTTTCGTTGCTTGGCGAGTTGACATGTACGACATTGACTAACAAGCCTTGCAACATCTCTTGTCCATTCGAAGTCCTCTTTTTAAACAATTGGTAATCGGAGCCATAATCGTACTGAAGTTTCGAATAAAACGTCTATAGAAAGTGGCTAACCCATGAAAACTTCTCACTTCTCGAATACTGCATGGTTCCGGCCATTCCACGATAGCTTGGATTTTATCAGGATCTGCGGAGACACCTTGTGAAGAAACAACCACTCCTAGGAAAATGACTTTGTCGGTAAGAAAGGTACATTTCTTAGGATTGGCATATAAACTTTCCTTTCTCAAAGCTACACAAACTTGCGTGAGGTGGTCCAAATGTTGCTCCTTTGATTTGCTATAAATGAGGATGTCATCAAAATATACGACTACAAACTTTCCGATAAAGGGTCGCAATACTTGTGTCATCATTCTCATAAAAGTGCTTGGAGCATTAGACAAGCCGAAAGGCATGACCATCCACTTATACAGCCCATCCTTCGTTTTAAAGGCTGTTTTCCATTCATCTCCCGAGCGAATACGGATTTGATGATAACCACTCTTCAAATCTATTTTTGAAAAGGTGGTAGCACCTGTCATCATGTCAAGCATATCATCCAATCTGGGGATTGGAAAACGATATTTTATCGTTATTTTATTGATGGCACGGCTATCCACACACATACGCCATGTCCCATCTTTCTTCGGCGTTAACAGTGCAGGGACCGCGCAAGGGCTCAAACTTTCTCGTATGAACCCTCTGCTCAACAACTCTTCAACTTGCCTCTGTAATTCAGCATGTTCCATTGGGTTCATTCGATAGTGCGGCAAGTTGGGTAGAGTGGCTCCCGGAACTAGATCAATGGCATGTTGAATGTCCCGCATTGGTGGCAGTTCAACAGGGAGGTCGTCAGGAAATACATCAGCAAACTTTGTGATAACAGGGGCCACTTCAGGAAGAATCGTTTCATGAGATTCTTTCGCTACTTCCCGAGCAAGCAAAACTATGACTTGTGCCCCACTACTCACTACTTGTTCAATTTCTTTAGGGCTGATGAAGTTGAGCTTCTTCTCTTTGCTCGTGTCCACTGGCTTTTTCTCTTGTTTGGACCTGGGTTGACTCGGGACTAGTTTGATCCGTTGTCCTTCATAGTTGAAAGTACAAGTGTTGGACTTTCCCCACAAAGTCACGTCCATATCAAATAACCAAGGTCGACCAAGAATCACATGTCCTGCATCCATTGTTATTACATCGCACCAAATTTTATCCTTATAGGTGGCAAATTGCACAGGTACAAGACATCGTTCATTCACCAGATCGAGCCAATGTTGCAATATAAATATCATCCGTTGCCTCTCGCCTCGAGGGCTTCAAAGTTGAATGCTCGAGCAAGGAAAGGAAGCAGGGGACGCTCGAGCAAGGAAAGGAAGCAGGGGACGCGAGCCCTGTGGATGTCAGAGGAGGAGGTCGTGGTGTTGCTGTGTTCGTTGGTGAACACGGGGATAAAGAGGTCACCGTCGGTCAGGGTCGGATGCAGCTCTGGATTGGATGGTGTCAGATCTCAATCGAACCACGACCGTGCGCTGATCTTGAATCGCGGCGCGGCAAAGACCTGGTAAAGCCCTGGTGATGATTTAGTGCTGAAGTTCGACGGAAGGCGAAAATCAGGGGAAGATGTCGTCGGACTTCCTTCTGGAAGAGAAAAGTCGGCGATGGCGCTGTTGGAAGTGGACGGCGGCGTCGAACAGGGCGGCGTCGAACAAGGGCGAAAGGGGATCTGCTGCGAGTGCTTACGAGAGCGTTTCAGGTGGATGAAGTCGTCGAGATCTCTGTCGAAGAGGGAGATGATGATCGGGCGTCGACAGACGCCGGCGTAGAGGCGGAGATCTAGGTCGATGGAGGTGGACGGCTCGTCGATTCCAGATGACGTCGAGGATCTGGGAAAGAGCCGGTGACGAAGGAACTGGGAACTCCGGTGACGAAGGCGAGAGCACGACGAGGTTGGTGGATGAGATCGGAGGCGGTTGTAGTAGAGATCGGAGGCGGGGATGTGCTCGGATGGGAGATGACGACGATCAGAACGCTCGGAGGTCTCGAAGTCGGCGGAAGTCCGGCGTAGAGGCGGAGCGGGCCCGAGGG
This sequence comes from Agave tequilana, assembly GCA_038442645.1. Lineage (NCBI taxonomy): Eukaryota > Viridiplantae > Streptophyta > Magnoliopsida > Asparagales > Asparagaceae > Agave > Agave tequilana. The sequence continues at coordinate 37,504 of JAVJIF010007932.1, forward strand.
AGTTGTCGGAGGGGGGATTCGGCGTTGATTTTGGTGCGATGGCGTCTTTGTCGTCGAGTCTGTTGAAAGAGGAGGTTGGGGGAGATGGAACACGAAGGCGGCGGGTTTGAGGAACTGGCAGAAAAAAAAATAGGGTTTGTTTAGGCCTTTTTTTTGTGTTGTGTTTTGGAAAGAAATCAGGAATTTAAGCTCTGATACCAAAATGACGGGGAACCAGACGGGATTCTCTCCCTAGGGTTTCTCACCCAAAGCACACAGGCTGCAAAGCTTAAAAGCAATTTTCATTCATTCCAAAACTATCAATAACAATACCAGTCTTGGCCTTAAATAGGCCTACATCAACAGAAGTATCCCATTACAACCGATATGGGACTAAAAGAAAAATGCCAAATAAATAAAAATTACAATAAAAGGGATAAAGCTAAATTGACTTTCCCAGCCCTAATCGAACCAAACTGAAAGTGTGCGACGACGCCTCTGGTGTAAAATCGCAATCCTGGAGAGATGTCCCCATCACTAACTATATAACCATAACCAATTAACATCTCCTATATAAACATCAAATCCTAAACCAAAACTCTAACCTAATTTCCTCCTCTTTCTTTGCTGGAAGCCCCAACCAACCATGCGGCCTTTTTTCTCCAGCGAGACCCCGACGGCAGCTCGCGGCGCCCCGACATCCGCCGCGAACCTTGTCGTTCCCTTCTTGTTGCGTGCTTTAAATTTATGTGTGGAATGGCATCTTTCATCTCTCCGTGGATCGCCGTCGGCGAGCGCGAACGTATCCGCGCCTTTCACTGTGAGATTCTCTATCCATCGACATCCTCCGCCTCGCCAGAGCCTCTGTCGGCGCGCCGCAAGTGACCCCAATATGAGTCTTCCCTGGCTCTTTTCCTTCTATTTATAATTTTGCATGCTTTTAAAATTTAAATATGTATATATATGTATGTAAATGTAAGTGCATTAATATGTGTAGGGGTAAACATGTAATAATGTAAAAGCGTGTTTAATTGTATATGGATGTGTGGGTGAGTATGGTGGTGGTGTGCATGCATGTGTGTATGTATCTATACTGGTATATATTAGTATTTGGGTGTTTGCATGTGTGTGTATATGTGTGAGTGTGCACATGATTATGGGTATGTATAAATGTATATATATGTATGTCTGTAACGGCATGTATATTTTGTGTATAAGAGTGTGTGTATGTATGTGGAGTGTATGTGTACGGGGTGTTTATGTACGAGTGTAAGGGTGTGAGTTCATATGTTTGGATGCATGTTGCAATAGTTTCGGACACGTTTGTGCGATCCGAATCCGTTACGAGAGATTCGGAGTTGTACTCATTATGAATCCGAAATAAAAGCGATTCGAAAACCGACCAATGGGATGATCTGAAGATTCTTACCAGTTCGTGTAGTGGAGACCAGACGGCGATTCGGTTCCAAAATCACGTCATTTCATGTGAGTATTTGTTTATTGGTCTATTTTAATTTCAACGTTTTATCTTAACGTTTCATGTGTATATATATATTATTCTGCATTATTCTGTTCATGTCGGTCAATATTGTTACATTGTGATACTCTAATATTATTTTATTGATATATCGTTACTCTATTACCAACAGTATTGTCGATTCATTTTATTACTCTAGGCAGATGAGTATTAGTCTTGATCCTCCTTATTAGTAATAACCAGATGAGAATTTAATTGTAAAGTTGAGGAATAATTAATGAGATTGCTTCATTGATAAATTATATCAGTGGACTATATTATGGTGAGAATGGATCTGATGGTAAAGAATGAAATTTATATATTGTTAATGTGTGTGGGGGTGTGTGTGTATATATATATATATATATGCAGACTTAGTATCTTAGCATTGAGATGTGGTAACTCACTTTATCAATGGTTAACATTATTTTATTTATTAGATCTGTTGATGCTTGAATTTATTATTGGACTCTTATTAGAGTGGAGATTAACTTAAAGTTAAAGAGTGTAGATTGAATTAATATGAATTAATAGATCACATGGATATATAATGGATTCAATAACCTGTTACTGAGATATTCTTGTCCTATCATGTCATTATAGATTGTTTAGGAATCAAGATTATTTGTGGTATATTTTTTACTGTGACTTGACTGGACCTAATGATTAGCCTAATTCATGTTGTGGATGAGTGATACATTTCATGTAAAGTATTATGAGGCAACTGTTTGGTGATTATTTAAATAGGAATCTTTTAAATATTGACTCAGAATATGACGCTATTTTACTAGAAGACTGAATCTACCTTGATGCTTGAAACTATATATAGACTTAGTTAGATTTAGAGTTGACCTGAGATGTATATTCTTTATGTTGGATATTGTCATTGACCTTGAATAGAAGTGAGAACGTGTGATGATCTTAATCGATGGTCTTACTGTTAATCAATGGTGAGAATATGACTAGACATAGCTGACTGTTTATGCGATACTCTGATATACTGGTGACTAGAAGATGGATATACTGATAATATAGACGATTAGAGTAAACCGACAGGAATGAGAAAGCTACTTATTGATTTATTGAGATGATGGTTTACCATATCAGATACTTTGACATGGATTGATACTTGATGTTCATGATGATTGTATTGGGACTATTGGTTGATGGATCAATTATTATTGTATCTTAGTGCATATGGATGAGATATTAATCAGTTCTAGATGAGATTATTTATTGAGCAGTATCCGGACTTGTTATTGTATTCATGTTATTGAAAATTACTAGAAAAATATTGTCAGATCGTAACACATGTATTGTTCTATTGTTCTACCGTTTACACGATAATATTGTCTACATTGTTATTGTTACCACCATTGATATTGTTATTGTCATCGTATTGTCCCAGTAATTGAAATAACATGGATATTGATTAATCTAAATAATAATATAAAAAGATAACTGAGATTGGGAAAATTAATGGAGGAGATAGCGTCTGTATTTTTGGCAAGGTTTTAAATATCGGATATCGGAATCGTATCGGATGGGGTTTTTCATATCGGATATCGGAGGAGATATCGGGGATACGCGCGCATATCGGGCATTCATATTAGACACTATATATAATGAAATATTGATAATTAATAGTTGGTTTAGAGTCATACATATCATCTTCCTAATAAACATGATATACTATGCTTGTAAAGACAATAAAAAATAATGTACATTTGCACGCAATCATGCAAAAAATAAGTTATTTCATATCGGGCTATTATCAGCCAATATCGGGCGATTTATCGGCCGATATTTCAAATATCGGCCGTTTTTTGCTGCAAACGTTTTGGCGAACGATTTCCACATATCGTATTGGCAGCAAACAAAAAAGGAGATATCGAACGATATCTCGGCCGTATCGGCTGATATTTAAAACAAGAATTTTGAGTTGACCTAGGATACAGGTTGCGTAGCTGAGATATGGTTCCACTGTAGGGTTCCGGGGGATGACTGACATCTCATCTGTTTATTGTTCCACAGTGTTACTATAAGTATTGTTCCACAGTGATACGGTGAGTATTGTTATTGTTATTGACTACCTTGCGGTAGGACCTAGTTCAGCGCAGGTGATTAGGACATGATTCCGGGTCTGTACGGAACCCACCTAAAGTATGAACAATGTCTCTTCTGTTGATTTCAATAACTTAAGACCCCGATTGACACGTGTAGTAGATATAGTATGGGATGCGTCTATTACAGATGACAGTTGGTGTTCGCTGACTTAATCAATAATAATAAACTATTTATAGTATATTGTGACTGACTGTATTCACCGACTGTACTCATGTTAGATATGACAGACATCTGATAGGATTAGGATAATTTAAGATATCGGAGTCTCGCTGGAGAAAAAAGAGAAGGTCGCATGGTGGGTTGGGGCTGCCTGCAAAGGAAAGAGGAAATTAGTATAGAATTTTGGATAGAATTAGATGTTTATATAGGAGATATTAATTAGTTATGATTATATAGTTAGGATTAGGATAATTTAAGATTGATGGTTAGAATTAGGAGATAATGAGAGATTAAGTTAGGATTTTTATTTAATTAAGATAACTATATGATTTAGTAGTTAGGATTACGAAGATTGGGTTGGTTAAGATTTAGATTTAATGGATAGAATTAGATAGGATTAAATATAGGGAGAGATATAGGGTTAGTGATTAAGTAGTTAAGATATAAAATTACATAGTTAGGATTTAGGATTTAGTTTATATGATAAGATTAAAATAGTTTAAAGATTATTAGGATTTTATTTTGAAATAGAATTAATTAAGATTGTGATTTTAAAAATAGGATGTAGATTTGAGTAAGTTAGAATTAGATATGATTTTCGTTAGGATTTGAATTTGAGATAAGATTAGAATTAGATATTGGGTAATAGGTTTTGGTCTGGGTTTTGCCTCAAATAAAAGAAAAATAGAAAGAATGGAAGGCATGGACCAAGAAAAAATAAAAGAAAGATAGGGAATGGATATGGGCTAATGGGTAACGGTAAACCATATGAAAATGAATACTTGGGTTTGAATTGGGCTTAGAATAAAGAATAAAAAATAAAAGAAATAGGAAGAGAAAAATAGGAGGGAAAGAAGTGAGCTTGTCTAAGAATAATACACAAAATAAATATCAATATATTATTAATAATAATAACAATAATACACAAAGATATTTAATAATAACAATAATAATAATTATCGCTAGTAATAATCATAATAATAATACATAACAACAATAATAATTAACACAAAATACATGCAATAAAAAATTTTATTATTCATTACTGAATCTTGTATTTCAAAAATAGAGGTATTACAACTAAGTTTGAGGATCTGACTTACAACCTCACAAGATAAGTACATTGGGTCGAGTAACTGGGAGGTAGTTCAACTTTTCCACGCATGTATCTCCCTGGATCATACATTGACATTCCATAGCTGGTAATGGCTTGGAGTTTAGATCTATTGGAGCATCCACGGGCTTGCAGCTCAAGTCAAGTCATAGCAGGCCCACTGTAATCTCCTAAAAAGTCTAAAACACTTCAAAACTAGGGCTTTCCTTTGATCTTTAAGAGAACCTTCAGGGCCATGAAATTAAGCTTTTGGATTTGAAACCATTCAACCTAGTGCTGGACCCAAGACCTGAACAAGGTTGACTAACCTGGTTAAGGCTATGCCGCTATAGTGATTACCTTAATTTGATTGAGATTAATTTATCTGGGACAAGGCTATTAAATTAAGGTTAAGATAATGAATTTGATTTTGGCTGACTTTTCCAACATGTGTGTTGACATTTACTAATGTACATAATATGAACTTGATTCGATGAGTTTTGTGAGGGAACTTTGGTGGAGTGAAAAATATAATTTGATATTAGATTTATTTGTTTTCACCAATTATGGTGCTTCAGAAGCACGCCCCCCTATCAACTTTTGTTTACTCCCTCACCTTCATGATAACTCTACTCTACTAGATTAAGGCTACTATTAAGAATTTGGTTTTGGCTAGCTTTTCCAACCATTGTATAGATGATTTATCAATGCACATAATTTGAACTTGATGTGGCTAGTATATATAGCACCAGAAAGGCAAGGTTTTCTGCTGGCGCCAAAAGCGTCATTTGATATTGATTTGCATGTTTTGCCCAATGGAAGATGTTGCATATGATCTTAAATCACCATTTGATATTCGAATGATATTTGATTTTGGCAGACTTTTCCATCATGTGTGTTGATAGGGCTGCATTCAAACTCAATAAGCATCATACTCTCCATTGATTTAACATTAATCTAGATAAAAATATTAGCACTATAAACATGGCTTCCACGAAATTCCCAAAAGTTAAGATAAAAATGGACAAGTGTTTCCATAGCTGGCATTTGTAAGAAACTAAATCAGCAACCACAAGATACCTATGCTTCGACATGCTTGTCAAGGGACAAGCCCCCATATCAATCTGTTCTCATCAAAGCAAGGTAATGAGACCCAAATTTCTATATGAAAAGATGACAAGTCATGTTGCAAAATAAAAAAAAAGAGGTAATTGAGACTGATGGCCATGATTTCCAATGCTATTTTATATTTTACTAGGTTAAAAAAAGTAAACCAAAAATTAGCCTTGTAAGCTTTATACAATGAATGCTTAGAATGATGACAAAACTAATAGCAGCTAAACCAGCTTGGCACTTCCAGAACCAACTAGTAAACAAACAACACAACTAAAACAGCATTAAGACTACCTTACATTCTTCGCGCCAGCTTGGTGTCACCTTTAACCTTGACGATATGCCTGCGACCATCAGCAAGTATCAGATATGCCTTGACCAGTTCCTCCTTTACCATAAAAAGAACTGAAGCAGCAAAAACACTCTGTACAATTTTTGTGCCCATCCCTTTATAAAACCCACGCAACCCTTCATAACGGATCATCTTAACAATGGCATCTATGGTACCTGCATTAAGAAAGATTTTTTTTACCTCAATAATAAAACAAGTGATATTTATTTCCGTGCACAATGAGACTGCACAAAAGCTGGTTACTTTCTTCTATGCTAACAAGTAGGAATTGGAATATCTCCAGCATTCCGGAGAGTAAAAGAAGATGGTAATGGAAAGATGAAAAAGCAATCACAAACTTTGGCAACATGAAAGACACATGCCACATGCCATAAAGCCCAAAATACAGCTGTCCGAGTTGGAAATAGACGGCATAACCCTAACATGGGGGTGCCTCTCTTTATACAGATGATGAATAAGATGCTGGTATGATTTATTACCCAATACCCAAATAACCACACAACTAAATATATTACATCTAATACTCTCTCTCAAGCTAAAGCATAGATATCTATGATGCTCAACTTGTTACAGAAGATCAAGAACATTTTGGAAGAAATAACCTTAGTGAATATATCTGCCAACTATTCTAATGAAGGAGTGAATGGAGTGCAAACCATCTCACTCATCACACAATCCCGCAACAAAGTGACAATCCACCTCTATGTGTTTAGTCTTTTCATGAAAAATTGGATTATTAGCTATGTAAATAGCTACCTGATTGTCCCAGTGCATTAGCATTAGACCAGTTTTCAGAGAACCAAACTCTGTCATGAGAGTTTCTGTCATAAGAGTTTTTAACCACATCATCTCACAAGTTGTGTGACATACCTCTATACTCAACTTATGCACTAGAATGAGGAACTACATTCTACCTTTTACTCCTCCTAGTCACAAGATTTTCTTCTACATAGGTACAATAGCTAATAGCTAGATATAAGTTTCATGTTTCCTACGTAGCCAAAATTTGAAGATGCTTCAATTCGCAGATGTCCATTCTCTTTGTACAGTAAGCGTCTATCAAAAGAACCTTTTATATACACCAAAATTCTGAGTGTTGCCTCCAGTTACTTCTTTGAGCTTGTGCATAAACTAACTCATAAGCCTACAGCAAAAGCAATATCTGGTTTGGTAACAATAAGATAAATGAGTTTACTTACAAGTCTTCTGTAAGGAGAAGTATCCTCAAATAACTCCATCTTCAGACCAAAAATATGGATCTGTGTCCATAGGAGTACTCGCAAGCTTGTAACCAAGTAGTCTAGTCTCCTCTAGTAAGTCAAGGCATATTTCTTTTAAGAGAATTACTTCATGTTTACCATAAGCAATTTCAATCTCAAGAAAGTAACTAGCTTTTTCCATATCCTTAGTTACAAACTATTGTTTAACATACTCCTTAGATTCTCGATTTCACCTATATCACTACCAGGCAGTAGAATGTTTCACCAATTTAGACAGCCCATACAACTATCCTAGACGGGCCACGCCAAATAAAAATAGAATGATCTGAATAACACTTCTGAAATTCAACTGCATCAATCACTCTGCTCAATTTGTCAGGCTCCCAAACTCTACTCGAGACCTTAAATTGTCTTCTTGAGCTTGCAGACAACATTCTCGCCCTGAGCAACATACTCAGGAGGTTGCCTCATCTAATCTTCGCAAGAAGGCATTTTTCGCATAGAACTAAAACATAGGTCACTTTTAGTTGAAATCAATAGGAAAAATGACACAGATGGGATTGAGCCGAGCAACATGAGAGGTTTCAAAGTAGTCAACTCCATAAGTCCGAGTGAACCCCTTGGCAACAAGACCGGTCTTATATCCATCCATTGTACTATCAAGTCGAAACTTCACTGTGAATACCCATCTACACCCATCTACACCCAGCAATGTCAGATACTAGAGGAGCAATAACCAAGTCCCATGTTCCCATAAAAGGAGAGCAGTCATTTTCTAATCCATGGCTTGCTTCCAAGAAGGATTCATAATAGCTTCTTGATAAGTTTTGGGTTTAGACAAAGAAGATAAAGATAAGGCAAGTTGACAAAAAGAGAGGGTAAGACGAGCATATAAAACAAAATGAGTGATAAAATAATCAGTAGTTGATTGTTTATCCTTACGAAATGCAATAAAAAGATCCAGATCAGAAGAGGCAGAATTATCACGTAGAGGAGGTTGTTTCTGGTAGCTAGGAATCTCACGCAATAAGGCTATGATTGATGATAGGAACCTCAGCTGTGGACGCAGGATTGGTTGGAGCCAAAATAGGTGTTGAATCCTTTAGTCTCTTGGTATACAACTTTTAATGGTTTAGAAACTATGAATATCTATTTAGCTCGAGAACAAGGACAGACAGAGAAAGAGGAACAGACAACGAGGTTGCTTTATTTTCAGGAGAAAAGAATAGAACAACCTCAAAAAAGGTAACATCAGTTCAAGTAAAATACTTACGATTCACTGGATCAAAGAAATAATACCTTTTTTAGTTCGAGAGTAACCAACAAAAACACACTTAATGGACCTAGGAGACAATTTTGGAGACCAAGGTGAAAGATCCTAAATAAAAACAAGTACAATCAAAGACATAAGGAACAAGAGAGAGTGTGGGTTTGTCAGGATATAAACATGAAAAAAGAATTTTTTTTTTTTCATGAAGCAAAAAAGATGGCATTCTATTGATCAAATGGTATGGAGCCCATGTAAGAAAGAGGAAGAGGGAAAGAAGATGGTATTGCTCTCGACCATGTAAGAGTTGGAAATAGACAGCATAATCTTAGAGTGGGATTGCCACTATATAGATGATGAAATATGGGTTTATTATCCAATGCCCAAATAACCACACAAGTAACATATTACATCTGCTGACAACAACTATTCTGGCTTGTAGCTCAATTGACATGAATTGTGCAGCCATGAACTTATACAATCAAGTGTAGACAAGGTTACCATTTAACACTCATTGAAGCTTATTTCCAGAAGTGTTGCCAATAACTCATGACTTAACTTGTCAGTTCTGTACTATAGAAATAGCTTAAAAAGTTTGTGGACACCAGAAATTCTTTGTAGTGGAACTTCAATCTAATAAGAATGTACTATTTTATATCTAATGGTAGGAAGTCGAAAAAGTCAAGGAATAGAGAACAAATATTATCGGGATAATAATACCATAAAGAATAACAAAGTTTGATTGTGACTCTATGGGTCTAAGTCACCAGAAAGCACTAGGACGCTGGTAATCCGCAATCCACGACACACTTCCAAATTGTGTGACGTTAACATTTTGGAATAATGACAACAATGTGCTGAATCTTTAACAACTTTTAAATGTGGCAACAAAGGATATGGCTTTTTAATTCCCTTCAGATCAATGAAACTAGTTGAGAAAGGTAAAGAGAAGCCAAAAGCAATAGTCTTTTGGAGGGAGAAGAAAGAGGCACAAAGCAACATAGTTTATTTAGAAATGGCAAAACTTATTTCAAACGTACATACATTAAGTTCCAGTTTCCCAGGGAAAGGAAAATAGTAAATAGAAAGTTTATTAACAAGGAAAAAGGCACTTTGGTTAAATTTTATATCCAAACTAACATACACGTATATATAAACAAAAAATATATATATATCGTTTATGATCCTATAAAATTCATTCCACTTTTCAGATAAATATATTTCATTCCAAGTGTTCAAAGAAGCCTCTGCCAACACACCTCTTTCATAGAATCTAAGGGGTGGCAATGTGTAGGGTAAGGCTAGGGTACGGGTCATGCCCATACCCTGAATACTTAGCCCTTTATCCTTACTCTATCGGGTGAGTTATAAATCACCTTTACCCTGCCCTACACGGTAACAGGTGAAATTTTCCTTTACCTGACAAAGTAAACGGGTTAAATGCTTTTACTGACTAAATGTTGTTCTATTAGAAGAGAAGAAACAATCTTGAGAAAAAAAATCATTACAGCAATTTTAGAAGTTTTCCCCGACTCATATGTTATAAAAGAGTATATAGATCGATAAGAAAGTATAATTCATCAAAATTCTGCTACTAATTAGTAGCACAACCATGCAAAATAAAAATATACGAAGCAACTAATTACAATTTTTGAAATCATATAATACATACCAATTAAATAATTATTATGATTCACACAAAATGAAGCTTGGAAAAGTGAACGGGAATGAGATATACATACACACTAGATTATTAATAGTAATGAGGAGAAGACAGTGTGTGAAAATTGGAAATGGTTGTAGATTGATGAATCATGTGCGTTAACGCATCAGAATCAATAATCTAAGAAGGTGAGGAATTCACTAAATAAAAAAAAAAAAACCTAGATGGGCCAAGGTGGCTGAGCCTGAAATAAACACTAAACGAATTAAATCAAAGAATCAAACTCAAATTTAGATAAAGTCACAGAACCATCGGCAAAGATAGACAGAGAACTAGATTCATGTGCAGGAGATGAAGAGGAAAAAAAACCTGAGAGGACCTAGCACCATTAGACAAATAAGGAGCTCAAGGAGACCATGAAGGTTTGTCAGGCAATTCTCAACAATGGTCAACAATATGATTGGTTTCACTGTTTGCACTTTCGAGAATCACCATGGCTATAGAAAAGACCTTGACTCTTAGAGATAAACCATGATCATTAGAAGACTCGAGAAATAGTACATCGCCAAGTTGATAAAACTAAGGTAGAGCCCTCAACACAACATGAACCAGAAGATGAAATAGGAAATTGTAGGGCCTGGGACAGTCATGACATAATATTCTGCAAAGATGGAATCCCGCCTTCACCTGCACCAAAACCATGAAGTTATGATGAGGAATGAGGGTAATAATTGTATATTTTAACAGGCCTTGAAGATAGAGCACTCATTTTTATGGTCAAACTTGAGTTTTTTGCGCAACGGTACTTTACTTATTTGCTTTTCTAAAAGCACGCCCAATAGGAATTGAACCTAGGCTGCTCTAATACCATATTAAAGTCTGTGTCATTACAGTAAAACTCCAAAGTTGGATAAGAGTTAAGAGTAATACTTAATTCTAACAATTATGCTTTTATTGTAAAGGATAAATGGGTGGGGTAAGAAACTATTACTATTGCCTTACTCTTTTAGATAAACAGCTAAGAAATTATTACCCTTCCCCACTGCTGCTCGTTTAGATAAATAGGTAAAAACCTTACTCTTATCCTAAATAGGACGTACGGGTTTACCTTCATTCATGTCACCCCTATTAAGTGGTAATGCTCTATGTACCCTTTTTCGTTTAGCATACCGAAGCAATCCTAGTTATTGGTAATTTTATTTTGGATTAGATATTTGCATATGTTCACCAATCATCAAATGTTAGGAATTTGAAGCACACTCTTCACCCCGCAAGAGAAGTGTTATGGATTGGACACCCCCCCAAAAAATGGTCTTTTGGTTTACGTCTTACCTTCCGCTTCATGTTGTCTCCACATCTTGTCCAATTCATCCCATTTAGTCTATCTACAAAGTGCAATCCCAACCCCGACCTGTTGAGCACTTTCTGCCAAGTTCAACCACAAATTTAAAAGATTTAACAGCATTTTCTTGCTTTATCTCCTTCATGGCATGAACAACATAATATTGATAGTCACTATAGCAACAACTTTCTCAAACTAAACTTTTTTAGGTTGTAGCATTTGAGACCTTTTGTTTTTGGTGACAACACTACCAATGACAATGACATCCTCATTTTTTCAAATCTTTGTGATTGTGCTTCCGCTTGACTCGAGTTTGGACGACTCAGAGCTAAGGGGGAGAGGGCATTGTGCTTGCGCTTGCAAGATTCTATAATTGATCTTTTGAGAATTTACATGTCGAGATGGGGGCCTTGCACTTGTGGGAAGTAGACCCAGGGTCTGTACAGAAGACTTGGACTTTGAAGAGGCCATGAGGTGATGATCTAGGGAAGATTTAGTGTTTCCATTGGGGTTGAAGAGGATGAAGATGAAGGGTCCCAGTCAGGGTGAAGAGACAATGCTGACTTACTAAAGAGTTATCAATTAGTGTTTTCTTTTATTCCTTCTTCTAAAGGGCTACAAAATAGCAAAATTGAAGGGTTGAGAGGAAATCAAAAGGGGTAATGCTTGGGCTTCTCTATAAGATTATCTTTCTTTTTTTAGTGTGAAAATTAAGCATATTTTGTTTATATGGCATTAGATATTTAATTCATTAATTGGACTTGCTTGTTAGTTGTTAGGAGTAATTAATTTATATTAGGGACTTGCTTGCTAGCTGCATAAAATGCACATAAAGCTTAATAGAAAATATGTAACATTCCTAGAGTTTTACATTCATAAAATTTTTCTCCATCAACACTCTCATCTCTTTTGGTACGCTATCTAAAATATTATATATTTTTTGGTACCAAAATATCACCCTCTGATATCTGCACTTCAACTGGTGTACCTATTCTGATTTCTTAAATGATCACCCATTTTAAATATTACTTAATACTCTTCGAAACCATCAAGAAAATCAAATTAATAAAATTAACATATGATGCAATAACAAGATATGCCCCATGTCCAAACACAGAATGAGAATGAGATTATAAAGAGAAGCCCAAACGTTACCCATTTTCTTTTCCTCAATTCTTTCGCTTTGCTCCTTATGCCCCGCTAAAAAAGAAACTCTCATTAGTAACCATTGGTAAATTGACATTGCCCTTTAAACTCTTCCCTTCTAAAGCCCTAACCCCTCATCCTTCTTCCCCTCTACAACCAAAACACCAATCATTTCCCAAGAGAACCACCTCAATGGTCCCCTCAAAGCTTACGTCTTGGCAATTCAACCACCATGAGCCAAGCGGCCCCAAATGAAAGGCCCCCCTCTTTAATGTCCAAGTGGTCAAAGGATCATCCATAAGCACATGATATGAGCACAAGGCCCCCTCCCCTTAATGTCCAACTCGTCCAATGATAATCATGAGTTAAGCCACAGCCATAACAAGACAATGAGAATGCCATCACCATTCCCAATTTTGTCTTCAGAAGAAAAGGCCACATATTTTTAGGTGCAAAGAAATCAAGCCGAAGAAGATTGTTGTTATGGGAACTACTAGCTAAAGCAAAGATGATGCTCGTGTGTTGGAGAAAACACATGACAATGTTATGGTTGAACATGGAAGAAAGTACTGGAGAAGCAGGGATTGTCATATTCACTAGAGCTAGGATTGCACTTTGGGGACAAAACAAGGAGCATGGTTTGGGGAAGAGTTGGAGATGACAACTTGAAACGCGGTTGAAGATGGAAGCCAAAGAGATCGAGCTTACGTAGGGTCTTCCCACCACTCTTCTTGAGGAGGAAGGATGTTATGGGTACCTCAATGGATGATCCTTGGATGATCGGTGTATATATAAAAACCCTTAATCCGCACACTCCACACAGCCACACCCGTACCCTTCACCCCATAGTCATAATTCCAAGGTTTGTTGTTCTCTATGGCATTAAGATTCAAATAGTCGGTACTATTTCCTTTAACTTGTTTGTCTTCCCACAAACAGATACAGAATAATAATACATTCTTATTAGATCGAATTTCTGAAAGCAGTAATATGCGCAAGGAAGAGATCTCTAAATGGATTTAGGTAGTATGTATTGAACATTGCTTTGACTGCTTATAATACTGCTCATTATCCAACTGCAAGGTGTTGAACATTTACTGTGACTTCTGTTTTATTCTAGATAAATTAGAATAAGTTATAAGTACACACATTCCAACGGAACAATTAGAGGCTCATGAAACATACAAATCAGATTGATAGTTGATAACCTCCATGTTTTTTGTACCCGTTTTCTCTTATGTGATGCCAATAAATAAAAAACATTCTACAACATTTTTGGTTATAAATCATTCTTTCCACTAGTCTTATTAAATTTATTATAAATAAATGCAAGCTTTCTAAGTGGACAACACTAATTTGCCTCGCAGGTCTCAACGTGAGTTCCAGAGCCCATTCATGAGGTTTCGGTTCAAGATTGTCTGAGAAATTACCAGAAGCTTGAAAGATAAAAGAAGATACTAATCTTATGTTGCTCATGTTCAAAATTCAAGGACATGGAAAGCAGTGGAGAGTACACTATCACCCACAAAAGAATAAAGCCTGGCATGCATCAAAACTATGCAATCTTACAGATGGACGATCTTAAATAAAGGAAATGGCAAGGATTGGAGGCAACTGTTCTATTTAACTATGGGAAGGAGTCAGTTATCACCTTCTACTGCTATGCCAATACACAAGGAAGTGTGTTAAGGAATCAAAGCTTGCCTTGGTATCAGGATTCGCCCAGGGAACATTAACTGCCTATGACTAGTAAGGTTAGGGGGCATGACGCAGGACTAAACAATCCCCATCAGGGCACCTACAAGGCATTTGGGATATTGCAGCAGCAGGTAATTGCTGGGCTACATAGAGATACAGGAACCACAAAGTATTTGGAAACATGCACTAAACCACCGACCAACACATTCAATACATTGTTGCTGAGATGTTCTTCTCAACAGATGCCGCTTCAGAGAGGATAACAGAAGGAACGCAAGATATCTACAGCTGCTACTCTGAGCCAGTGCTGCATCCACAGCAGATGGACTGGGAGATGCAAAGGATTCTTCATTGAGAGTCAGTCTTTTACCGTTTCCAGGGCTGATTATGTATTGTGGGCCAGGATTATTTTTCATTATTTGTAGTTTTAGATTAAACACAAAAAAGTATTGGCATTTTTCTCAAGAAAAAAGAAAAGAAAAACTTCTGTACCATGCACCTTAACAAATAGGTTTAGCAGAGTTCAAAAATGCTATAGCAGGATCACATGCATGTGGTACATTGAAATAGAGCAGTATCTGCTAAAAGAATAAGTTTGTGTATGGGCATAAATAAGTTGAAACTGATGAAATGGTTCTTAGTCTGTGGGTTTCTGGGCCATGATGACTTGTTATGGAGAACATAAATACTTCCATCTTGTTGCAGCATCAATGAACAACTCAAAATGAAGATCATTTTCAGGATGACCAGACCTGACACGCAATTGTGTGGAATAACAAAAGAAATGTGAAACCACTTTACCCAAAATCTGAAGTTATTGGGTTGTGGGCTAACATTTTATATCAAGCTAATTGAACACTTAACGAGAAAGAAAATAAATGAAATTCTACAGTTGCAGTCACATTATAGATTAGGCCAGGTTGCCTGTCTATTCAGTAAATAGAGAGAATGATCTGTGTTAGATATGCTCTAGAGATGCAATTACTAAACTAGGGTATTAATCTTTTGTTGGATGTTATGGTTTGATCTTGACCATCCGACCCATTTATAAATTAGAGAGAGGAATAAAAGATGAGCAAAGATGACGGAGCAAGTGAAAAAGAAGCAAATGATGCATCTGAACTGATGAAATGATGCACGCTTGTTCAGTTGCACAATTGAACTTAACTACATCCACGTGAGACTTATACAGACTTATTTAAGCAAAGGATTAAAATGAAATAGATAAAAACTTAACCACATAAAAGTGTGAATTACAGAGATACACTTGCTAGCTAAACTGCTTTTATATTATGCATGTCCCCATGTTGGCATGTACAATCAGGTCCAGAACGACAAAAATGGACCTATCGGCTACGTGGCTAAGACATTTGAACACAACAAGAATATTACCTGTATATCTTGATGCAGAGTTCTTGCCAATCTCTTGTTTCGCTTGTAGCCTTGACTGCATTAGATAAAGAAAAGCATTAATTAGAATAGTTGAAGTAAGATATATGAGCATGAAGAATTTTGTGATAAAATGTGCTTAGATTGCTTCTGAATAATCTTTTTAAAGACATGCAACTGAACAGCTAAAAACATAATGGTTTTGTTTATTACCATAACATGTTATAGTTTAGACTCTGGATCGTAACCACATTCACCTCAGGTGCAGTAGACTCCAGCGGAGCCATGTTACAAGTTGGTGATGGTTAGGACCATTAAGGCAATAGTTATATATCCCATCTTTTTTAGGAGTTGGACTAGGGAGTGCACGTTAAATATTAGGAAGAAGATTTAAGTTTTTTCTAGCCATTACATTGTCACAAGGTTTCTGCGAATACACAAAATGCTATGTGGAATTCTCCGAGTGGATTAAATGCAATGTATGTGCATAAATCTAAAAGAACATCTAATGGTTAAAAAGTTGTCAATTTTTTTTTTTTAAATTGTGTGTAAACATGTAGTCAACATTTATATATGACGAAAATTGTGTTTTTTAGCGAAGAAGGTTGTCTCAGATGACAGTCCATTTATGTTATCATTTATGCACATGCATAAGTTTGTCATGTAATTCAAGATTATATGAGAAGTCTATTTAATGAAAGACGTCCAGTTATTGCCTGAGCAGTAGATTGTGTTATTTTGAACTTCAAGACACATGCTCCTGAAGGTTTAAACCTCACCAGAATAAACATCTCAGAACCATTGGAGATGACCAGTGGAAGACATAAGCATTGCAGATATTAAATGTAACAGGTTCATATTCTGAGAGTTCTTATTACAAAGATGTGATTTCAGATTTTTCTAGGCATTACGTTGTTTCAAGGTTTCTGCAAATGCACAAAATGTGGACTTCTTTAAGTGGATTAAATGCAATGTAAGTGCATAAATCTAAAAGCATTTCTAATGGTTAAAAATTGTCAAAAAAATTTCAATTTTTTTTTGCAAGCATGTAGTCAACATTTGTATGTGAAGGAAGTGGTGATTTTTAACAAGAAGGAAGGTTGTCTCAGATGACAGTCCATTTATGTCTATGCACATGTTTAAGTTTGTCATTTAATTCACTCACAGATTGTGTGAGAAGTCTATTTAATGGAAGAAGTCCAGTTATTGCCTAAGCAGTTGATTATGTAATTCTGAACTTCAAGACACGTGCTCCTGAAGTTCTAAACCTCACCGAAAGAAAAATCTCAGAACCATTGAGATGAGCAATGGAAGACATAAGCATTGCAGATATTTAATGCAACAGGTTTATATTCTGAGAGTTCTTATTACACAGAAGTGATTTTAATAGGCTAAATTGCGCATTGGACAGCCTTGTGAGAAAAAAATGTGTAAATAACAATAATAAATAATGCAATGCATCATTTTCAGAATCAAGAGATAGAACAAAGTAAACCACAGCAACTCTATCTACCTTAACAACTAGCAGGGGATATGTTACAACAGTTGCTCCCAGTTTAGCCAATGCTCCCAGCAAGAAAACCTGCATGTTTAAGGAGTTACCAACAGGAAATTTTAGAGCACAATCACAGCAGATGCTTCCAGACTGCTCCGGGAGTGTCGGATAACCACTCTCCTCAAAAGCTTAATATGAGGTTGTGGGCTCACAAAGTATATGAAGCAACTTAACACTTAATAATCCACCTCAAATAGGCCATTGGACCACATGGAAAGGCCTCCAGCATAAACATCAGTCGCCTGGAGAGGCAGAATAATAAACATAGTTTTAAATTCTCTACACTGAGGTTTGAACACAAGACCCCTAGTGTTCTGATACCATGTTAGATAACCATTTTAGTATTTTACCCGAAAAATCTTAAGCTGATGGTTTTGGGCTGACAATGCATATCAACCAAAATTAACACTAAACAGGTTGAATGCATGAATCTATAACAAACTACAAAAATAACAATCACAGGCAGCTGTCAGACCCTTTGTCAATGATATAGCTAGTAATACCCAAGTGTTTAATATATGAAAGAGGTTGTACCTCCAAAGCAGTAACAGGCTTTACCCCATGCCTGTTTGCAGTACGCTTGGCTTGTAGACGCTTCAATGATGTTTCATAAATCATAAACTGGATTGAAGGATTGCATACCTGCCATTGAAACATATTTCAGCAAATCAGCTGCCTTGCAGTAACTTCAGTGGAATGAAAATCCGAATTCGATGCAAATGAGGCACAGTCACCGACCATGATAAGAGTTGGAATGATTCCTTTCCAGAATCCTCGTATACCTGCTTCATGATACACCTCTTGCATCTGCCCAGAAACAGAGCTGAATAACCAGAATAATTGAACAAAAATTGCTTGAAGTAATAGCAGATGTGATGGTAGTGGTTGTAATCATCATTCAAGGGTTTTTCCACTAAAATGAGACCGGATATGGAGATGAATCAAGACATAGAAAAGTCCACAAAAGAATTAACAAAGTTTTACAACCAGCTGTTTAGCTGACTTGAACACTATGAGATGATGGCGAAGACAGCAATAAGAAAGAGAAGATCCTGCCCTATAACCATATGTATTAAGGAAACTTATATCAAGATTATTCAATCTGATTCATTTGTGTGGAGTCAAGTTGGGACAAGGCATAGGCAGCATGCAAAGATCTGTCAAACAAAGATAAACCAAGAAAGGAAATAAAAGATAAAATCAAGCAAGGCATGTAATACACAAAGTAATTTAAGAATACATAATTAAATTCTGCTGTGGAATTTATTAGGAAAACACTCTACCTAAAAGCTTAATGTGATGGGTTGTGAGCTAACAATGTACATCAAGCAGACTTAAAACACGTGACACTCCCCCTTGCATGAGCTTTATGTCCATGTGGAAAGGCCTCCACATCAGCATGACTCACTTGGAAATGAAGAACAAATAGGGATAACAAAACAATATTTCATTTGAACATAAAACTTGGAGAACCTGGTGGAGCTCTGACACCCAGTCATGAAACCACTTCACCCAATAGCTTATACCAAAACTACGAAGTAATAGTGAGGGTTGTGGCTAATACTTTTATGTTCTAATACGCCCCACAAGTCTAGCGCTCTTTTATAAGCCGGAACCATTCTGCGAGACGCTAATTTTTTCAACTCGTGCTTTAAATGCAGGCCTGGTTGGGAATTGAACCTTGGTGGCTCTAATATCAAATAAAGTGTTACTACACCAAAACTCCAAAAGTTATAGTGGTGCTTGAGGGTAATATTTTATATTTCGACAAAGTAATCCCCCAAATTTCTCTCAATAATAAGATAATATGAATTCTACGGGGAATAGGCAAAAGAAATAGAGAAAAATGACCCAAATTTATGAAAGCACGGCCACGGGTGAAGCTTTCAACAAAGCTATAGTTGGCAAACTAAAAAAGAATTGCTTGAACTAGTATCTCACAGTAACATTGACTATGTTCACTTAACCGAGGAAGGCCCTCACATTTAGGGGCTGTTTGTTTCGCTGTAAAAGGCGTAAAAGTCCGTAATTCGTAAATGACTTACAACCCAATTACAACTACGACGTTTGTTTGGACCGTAATTCATAAAAGACTTACGCAACTCAACTTACCACTCACTTACAGCCCAGTTACAGTTAATTTTGTGGTCACGCAAATTTGTATTATTTTTTATGTTAATATTAATTTTTTTAATATTTAGCATTTTAATATTTATTTGCAATATTAAAACTTTTTAAGTCACCAAATAGTTAATTTTGTAGTCAACTTTTTCACTTACGAGTTACACATTACGACAACCAAACACCATAAAATACAATACACTTTCTCACTTATAACTTTATATTACCACCTAAACACCGTAAAATTTATATGCATGTAACTCATTTACAACTGTAAAAGACTTTACTAATTACGACTTACGAATTACGGCCAATTACGATAACCAAACAGACCATTAGGCTAAAGGTCCGAAAGAAAAGAAACAAACCAAAATAGTAGATTTACTAAGAAGGGATTCAAAAAAAAATCTTCTATTTCATTAGAGAAGTGGCACTTGGCATAATGTTAAAGGGGAGATTAGGAAAGTGGAGACCAGGGACTGAATCATGGAAGAGAATTAGATATTGAACAACTAAGTCACATTGTTGTGAAAACAAAACAATATGTACACTCGCATACCAATTGTTGTCAATACAGCGGAAGCAATCCCACAAGATCTACTAAGACAACTTGAAGAAGAGAAGAAGATATTCCAAAGTAAGAAAGCCAATACAAAATATAACGTGATTCCACCGATCAAACAGATCACGTGTACGTCTACAGGAGAAGGGAAGAGAAACTTTATTAAACTTTAGGGAGTACAATAAGGATTATTTACACTTCACGCTGAAAAGATTACAAGTCGTTGATGGTCGCTAAGAACAGCAAACCCTTGTGGCTAAGCTTCTCTCACGAATCTCTCACCTAGATGAATTACACCCTTAGAAATTATAAATTCATAGGATTCTTGGATACGTATTGTGTTTCCTTGAAGGCCACCCCCTGGGGGTTATTTATAAACCATAGAACTCTCCTAGTCCTAAACAAACTTTATCAATACAAACCAATCACGCCTCAGAATAAAGGAAACCTGAATCCAACTCAAATCTAGAAACAGACCAAGAAAAGAAAACCGTCGCTATTAGTCGACTAAGCCAAGGTTGTAGTCCACTAATACCATGTATTAGTCGACTAGGCTCAAATACTAGTCGATACTGCAATATGCCTGGTCTAAAATATTGTATTTTTTCTAAAATATTTATTTTATTTTATTGGTTATTTTATTATTATTCATTAACTTGATTTATAGTACAAACTATTTTAAGATAGTAAATGATATTTTGGCCTTATATTTATATTTAGCATAATTAAGTATTATCGTTTTAATTATTAACTAGTATTTTTTCTCATTACTATGTTACTATTATTATTATAGTTGCTATTATTGTTAATATTGATATTGTTATTATTCTTATTCTTATTGTATTGTTTTAGTCATTATTATTAATGGTAGTATTTTTACCAAGTATTATTAGATAATATCTTTAATGTTGATAATTTTATTATTATTATTACTACTATCTCTTTTTGATTATTAGTATTTATTATTATTATTGTTATTATTATTCATATCTTTTTCTTTTCCTAGCCCATAACTCATTACCATTGAGATCCTTACCCATTAACCCAAAACTCAATACCCATAATCCTATTTTAATTCAAATTCAGATTTTAGATCTTACTTACCTAATCTAAATCCTATCTAATCAAATCTTTTCATAAATCTTAACTAATCCTAATTTAAATCCTAACAAAAATCATATCTATCCTAACTTACACAAATCTAAATCCTATTTTCAAAATCATAACCTCAATAAATTCCATCCTAAACTACTAAATCAAGCACTTTGACTGAAATTCTGATTTCTAAAATCTCTAATGCCCTATAAAAAGCCTAAACTACTTCTTTTTCTACTTTCAAAGAAAAAAATCATAACCCAACTCTCCCCACCTCCTTTCTTTTCTCCTCAAGCAGAGCATGAACAAAAGGGATCTTGAAGTGAAAAGATTGAGGACCATGCTAGGGGAGATCAATACCAAGTAAGTAATCTAACTTCTCACAATTTATTAAAATCATGTCTATATCATGATCTCCATAAATATTTTTATACATCAAAACCCAATCTAAAATCTAACTAAAATACATGTGAAGATATACCAACTCATAATTTTAATCTACATATTTTTTCTGAATTTTTAACAAAGAATTTTCAAAAAAAAAACAAAGACAAAATCGGACTACCCTGCAGCCCAGGCCAGACCAAAGCCTGGCCTGGCCTGGCCTGGCTAGCCCAGGCTAGGACTGTCCTGGCCAAGCCCGGCCCGGGCCAGGCCAGCTGGGCCAGCACAAGGCCTTAGGCCCTGTTAACAAAAAAAACAAATTCTGAATCAGGCCTGGTCCAGCCTAGGCCTGGGCCTGGGCTTATAGAGACATGTATAAAAAAAAGAAGAAAGAAAGAAAGAAGAATTTACACAATAAAAGTAATTAGCTAAATATATCAAAAACTGGAGAAAAGTATAAATAATAGTCTAAAGTACTTCTACTTTCTATGATAAAATTTCAGAGAAATATCAACATAATTAACTCAAACCATCCACTTTAAAGTCATTTTTTCTTAATAGTAAATTCAGACCCATTAAGTATTTTATTGTTATAAGTCTATTAAAAATCCAACAAAAACTAGAAATGGGTTTAAACTAAACTTACTAAATTCGTTTGACCCAGAGGACCATATTCTTAACCCCCAAACTAATTAATCAACATTAAAACCTCTATAACTCCCAAGTAAAATATTCTTTTAAAAATCTAACAACTTCTATTGAAATGAACCATGTAAATTTATCGGGGCCTTATGATTTCAGTGCTTTGAACTTGGGATCGAGTTCAGGTGAGTGTTTCTTTTCTTTATTTAATTTTATTTAATTTTGTCGTGAGTGTTCTTTCCCCTTCAATTAAATTAGAATTTTGTGATAAATGATTTGATATATATATGTTACTTGTTTTATTTCATGTGACCATCTGCTTTATTTTATTTGTATGAGTGTCTGTATCATTTCAAATGATCATCTGACTTATTTTACTTGTGTGATTACATATATTCCTTCATGAGACCTCAGTGAGTGTTCATCCTATTTAGTTAGTTCAAATGAGTGTTTATCAATATCATTACATCTGTGGATGATTATTACTTTAATTCTAAGCTAGTTGTCGTACACCTTAGACTGTGACTTGAATTGATCTTGAGATTGGCCTGGTTCATAATTGTAAATTTATTTGATGTATTACCAAACATTTATTTGATGATGTTTCAGACGAGGATTCATTTGGACAATAAAAATAGATTAAATAAGATGTTATCTTAAAATTGATTATCTTGATGCTTAATTTATATATGGATCTAAAGTTCAACTTGAGATTTACATGGGATCTTGATTTATATTTAGATGAGATCAATAATAGCTGAGTTCTGATCATACTGAAGGATGCTTTACCTTGATTTTGATCTATCACATAATACTGATTTTGGATTATTAGTTACAAGTATTTTATTTGGATAATTCACTGATAAATTACCTAAGTAATGATGCTTATTGATATTGAGATTTGAGTACAGAGAATTTCTAAATTTCATGTAGTTTAGGGATGTCCCACTTCTTTAGTTATTATCTTGGTTGAGATTGGAACTCTTAGTGATGTAACTTAAACTATAATTATATTTAGATCTTGGATTTGACTGGTTCATGGTGGTAGTTATACGAGTTGATATATGAGTGACATTATCAGTAGATTTGATTATTCTTATTGATAGTAAAACAGGTGAGAATTTGGTTAGATATTGATGACTGATTAATTTAAAGATTCTTTATTAAAAGAACGAGATATTGGACTTAGATTTGTTAGTATACTTGATTAAGTTAGAGTTGATCTTGGGTTGAGGAGTAGACGTAAATTGGTTTGACCTGACCTGGTGGCATGTATATACATAATTGACTAGTTACTTGAATTTCTGGATCTTGTATTTGAACTTAATGAAAGTGAGAGTGTATGATGATTTTAATTAAGATTGGATAGTGATGATTGTTGGATATAGATGAGTATGTATTTTATATTTTAGGACTTGGATATATCGATGACTTTGAGGATATGAGTTAATTATATATTTTGCCTAGATTATTCTATCCATGCCAGTAAGTCATTACTTATTCTGAATACCATGATTTACCTGAAGAACTTGACTGATTATACATGATATCTACCCGATAACTAAAATGTCTATGTTACCATAATTGCTAGGAAAATATTGTATACGATAATTGTAACATGTCCTGTTATATCGGTATCCTGTTCACTGACATTATATATCATGTTATACAGATATCCTGATTACACATGTTGACGTTGTTGCCCACTGAGTTATCCCAGTGATTTAAATAACATGCACATTAAATAATCTTGATAAACTAATAACATGATATTAAACAACTTACACTGGGATTGGGGAGATTGATGGAGGAGACGTCTATATTTTGGGTGGACCTAGGATATAGGTTGTGCAGCCGAAAGAGGTTCCACTGCAGGGTTCCCGTGGGGTGACTGGCACCCCATCCTGTTCTTATTCCTTTTATACATGTTCCTGACTACCTAACGGTAGGGCCTGGTTCAGCGCCAGGAGTCTGAGCCATGATTCCAGGTATGTAGGGAACCCACCAAAAGTATGAACAATGTCTTCAACCAATAAGTTTTAATAACTTAGGACCCTAATTGACATGTGTAATAGGCGTAGCATAGGATGCGTCTATTACAGGTGGCAATTGATGTTCGGTGACATAATAATAAACTGCTCATAATGTACTGTAATTGATTGTCTTTGCCTGATACATGTATGTATGTTAGACACCCGATGTACACCTGACCTGATTAGACATCTGACTCTAGTACTGACTGACTCTACTCACCTGATATATAGACTATGATGGACACCTGATATCTGATTGTATACTTGACTTGACACATACTATTTTGTGAGTTATCCACATTACTGTTTATTTACTTTATTCATGTCATTTCTTATTCCAGTATATATATTTTCTTTATCTATTCACATGTTATATGCACATACACTTTCCAGTTTATTCTATACATTTACTAGGAGTTCTGACTCCCTGGATTTGCATATCCAGATCTGTGACTATTTATTGATGATCAGATATTTGGAGAGGATTACATGCGTGACGAGGAGTTGGAGTCTCTCTTTTCTTGATTATAAGTATTCTTTCTCTTTTGTTCATGTTATTTCCTAATTCTATCTATATCACATCCCGTTGCCATTTCTTTTCTTTATTCATCTGCTATGATTGTGTTAGATATTTATATGTATATTGCAGTGATATTGATTTATCGTAGTTGATTTTATAGCATGTTTAGCTTGCTTTAGGCTTAACGTATGTGCATGGGGTATTTTCCTCGTGTATATACGTCGCCGACTCTTATTGCGACTCTGTTTTCACGTATTTTGAAAAGCGAGGCGTCACAACTACTCTGGCACAACCTGAGAAACCTGACTTTCTGTTTGACCAACGTAGTCGACCATACAATGGCCTAGTCGACTAATCCAACTGATTAGTCGACTAATCCAACTGATTAGTCGACTGGTGATGTGCGCAGATTCTTGTACACGTCCGTTCTTTGATCTTTGAAATTTTGTATACCTTCACGACGTATTCAACGTCATAATTTCTAACAATCTCCCCCTTGACTTAAATACGTCCAAGTCTGAGACTAGCCACCATACTCTATGTGCTCGCATCCACGCACAATTGAACAAAATCGACTCCATCTCCATCTCATTCCCTCTTCTCCATAACCTCCTCATGGAGATCACATCTTAGTTAGGTCGAATAAGTTCAGGCCCGACCTGAACCTTATTATCCAACATCTCTTTGATCTACACAAGATCTATGAGAATATTCTCCACCATAAGAGTGCCGATCTAAACTACCTTGTTGCGCGTCAACTCCCAATCTATCATCGGGGTACACGGAACATCCGAGCTTGAACCATCGTAATCTCTGATTGTTTCACAACCGCCGCTGTTGAAGCAGAGGATAACTACAATCCACCACCTGTAACTTTCGAGTTTTGCAACATATACACATTGCCGACACGTTCGGCCTGAAATTTTACATGGGGCTCTTTGGATACTTCCAAAAGATCACCTTCCGAATTGAAACTGAATCCTTCATTTTGGAGGACTCCAAGAGAGATGAAATTGTACCTTGAGTTGAAAATATGACGCACGCCTTGAAGAGTGGTGATGCATCCATCATGAGCCCGAAACTGAACTATTTTTCCCAATCACCTTGCTTGAAGTAGAATTTCCCACTTCTCCCCCTTGAACTGAAGTGTATGAAGAAAACATCTTCAAATTGAAACTTATATGTGTGAACATCCAGAGTCTAAGACTCATCTATCTTTGTTACCAACTGGTCTGTCTGTAACAGATAGAATGCTGCATTATTTTTCATCTTCTTCAACTAGTTAAGTGACATTAGCATCTGATTATTTTTTCTTTCGAAGCCAATAATCAGTTCTAATGTGCCCCCTTCTTGTAACAATAGTTGCACTTCAAACTCTTATGTTTTGAGTTATTTGTGGAACTTCTCTCATTACCGTTCTTCTCCCTTAAAAGGTAAACTTGCCCGGAATCATCACGCTGAGACTCTCCTCTCAATTGGGTGTTAATTTTGTTCTTATTGAGCAGATGCTCCTCAACCTCATTGACCTTGACTGTTGACTTGCCTTCATAGATGATAGCTTCTCTAAAGCTCTTATACGAAGAAGGTAAAGAACACAGTAATAGAAGTGCTTAATCCTCATCTTCTATCTTAACCTCTATTTTATCAAGATCATTGATAATCGAGAAAAATTCTGCAATGTGAGATTTGATAGGTGTACCTTCATGCATGCGGAGAAGAAAGAGACGCTGCTTCAGAATCAACAGATCCGCCAACGACTTCTTCAGATAGTGATTCTGAAGTCGCTACCACAATGACGACGTGGTTTTCTCCAAAGAAAACTCCTCCAACACTTCGTCCGCCAAGTAAAACTAAATAGCTGTCAAGGTTTTTTTCATTAATCTCCTCTCAAGTTTCTTCCTTTATGTCTTGAGGTTTTTTCTCCCTCCCTAGTAGTACTTTTTTCAACCCGCTCTAAGTAAGGAAGGCGTTCATCCTAATCTGTCACTTACTGAAATTGATGACGCCATCGAACTTCTGAATATCGAACTTGATCGTAGACACTTCACGTTGACCTTGCTCTGATACCAACTGTTGTGAAAACAAAACAATCTGTATTATCTGACACCAATTGTTGTCGTGCAGCGGAAGCAATCCCACAAGATCTACTAAGGCAACTTGAAGAAGAGAAAAAGAAGATATTCCAAAGCAAGAAAGCTACCATAAAATATAACATGGTTCCATCGATCAAAGAGATCGTGTGTACATCCACGAGAGAAGAGAGAAGAAACTTTATTAAAACTTTGGGAGAGTACAATAAGAATTACTTACACCTCACGCTGAGAAGATTACAAGCCCTTGATGGTCGCCAAGAACAGCGAACTTTTGTGGCTAAACTTCTCTCACGAATCTCTCACCTAGATGAATTACACCCTTAGGAATTACAAATTCATAGGATTTTTTGATACGTATTGTGTTTCCTTGAAGGCCACCCGCTAGGAGTTATTTATAAACCATAGAACTCTCCTAATCCTAAACAAACTTCATCAATACGAACCAATCATGTCTCAAAATAAAGGAAATCCGAATCCAACTCAAATCTAAAAACAGACCTAGAAAAAAAAACTGCCGCTATTAGTCGACTAGGCCAAGGCTGTAAGCCATGTATTAGTCAACTAGGCCCAAATACTAGTCGACTACTCTGGCACGACCCGAGAAACCTAACTTTCTGTTTGGCCAATCTAGTTGACTATACAATGGCCTAGTCGACTAATCCAACTGATAAGTCAACTATACGCAGTATTAGTCGACTGGTAATGTGCACAAATTCTTGTACACGTCCGTTCTTTGGTCTCTAAAGTTTGTTTACCTTCACAACGTATTTAACGTCACAATTTCTAACACGTATTATCTAGGACTAGGAGAATCTAGACTACTTCCAGTATACGATTTGAAAATATATAAGTCACCAAACTATAGCACATCAAAGAAACTCGGCACTAGATATTCCTTTCTTGAACATCCAAAGATTTCCCTAGTTATAAGCCTGCCTAAGCTGCATATTTCATTCCTACTGTATTAGCAATAAGACCACAAACTAAGTTAGCAAACATCAACCATCAACATAGAGCAAGGACTCTGGCAAGACTTCTAGAAAGGGAACAAAACGCAAAGTCATAGGTGGGTCCAAATTTATGACTCCTCAGTTACAACAAGCCCGAGTTAGTTGTCCAAAACAGACCAATAAGCAATGTTGTGGACAGCAAAGTAGAAGCAACGTGGCAAGGTCATGCTTAGGCTTTAGGGGCTTTGCAGTAAAAGGTGCATAGGTTTTTTAGAAAAATGAAAAATAAAAATTACATAAAGTAATAGAAAATTAATTCAAGAATTAAGAATTACATAACTATTAAAATCCCTGCCACTACACCAAAACTCCAAAGTTGTGGTAAGGATTTAGGGTAATATATTTATATTCTAACATGCCCCTGCAATCGAGCTACCTTTATATGGGCCGAAGCTTAGCTTTTGCGCAATGGTATTCTTGTTTTTTTTTTTTAACTGCTTTTTAAATGCATGCCTAGTGAAAATTAAAGCGGCTCTGATACATATTAAAGTCCTGCCACTACACTAAAACTCCAAAGTTATGATGAGGGTGGAGGTAAATATATTTATATTCTATCAGAAACTATTAACATTAAAATAATGACAAGAATAAAGATCCACACAACAATATGTATTGATACATACTTCCCTAAAAAACAATATGATTCATACCATATGAAAACTTGTAAATCTAAAAGTGAGGGCTAAAGTGTCAATAAGCGGACAAGACAAGGGGCTTTAGCATGCTTTTACAACAATGGGCAAGATGCTCAGAGCCATGACTTTTGACAACCCAAGATTGTGTTTTTTTCCAAGCTAGATGACCCCAACCAAGATATAATAACCTAAACAATGGTGATGTTAACAGGAAAAGCCAATTAACTTTTAGGGTGTGTTTTGAGTTGCTTTTGAAAATTCTCCACCTTTAAAGCAAATAAGGGTCTTTTTTTGGGAAAAAATAAGTGTTTTGTGATGGATTAAAAGGACTTTTCAATATATATATAAGCCAGAATGTTGTGATTTGGAGAATGATCTCCTATAATGATATCCTACTTTTTCCCTTGCATGATCTACGATGCAACCATCCTCCGCCTGAAATTCTCATTGTTTCTTTTCCGCAAATCTTATCTAAACTCTCTCTCCTATATTCATTCTTTATCCAAACTATTACTGACATATTATTTTAGATACTGACTTTTATTGATAAGCCCAAATTTAAAATTATCAAATATTATAAGTTTTGTAGAAGTTCTTTTCTAAAACGCAGTTTTGGAAAAGCCCTTTTCTAAACAGACTTATTTATGAGCACAAACAATGCCAAACACACCCTTATTATCTCTCCATTTTTGTGTGTCCATGATTTGTAACAAATGTGTACCATGATGTAACAGTCCACAGCCAAGATGTTGGGTTGAAACGGTACCAGTTTCATACAATCGATACATGGAAATCACAAGATATGATTTGGATGCTAACATAATATTTGCCAGTATGCATTAGAGACTAGGCAAGCCTACACAATGATATTATTAGGGCGAAATTGCTTGATACATAAACTTAAAGCAGATAAAAGGCTTATGTATCAGCTTTTTTCCCCCTCTTCTTTTAGAAACTAGAATGGAGCATGAAGCCATAAGTTTTATGTATCATCTTAAAATGAAAGACTACAAATATTTTTTGAAAGAACCCAAAGTCCAAAATTGGAGTTTTACTTTCTGATCACAAAACCATACGAAAGATTTAACAAAGAAGTCTAAATCCAATTTTTAAGTGTTACAGTCATCTCCATGTTGCTCAAAATAATAGAATATAAACGGAGCATGCCTCAGCCATCTACCATGGCGAACCTCATTGTTCATCAAATCACATGCACCATCTTAGTTTGCCAGAAGAAGAAATTCCATTTTGCAGCGAATAATACTTATGGAACTTAAATTTATAGAATATCATTGTGCGGCAGAAGGAAAGAATAATATTTTATCAACATCCATGGATTAACCAGTATTCAAGCATATGTCAGAAGATTAGGCCTCTGAGAAACATAAGGTATACCAACCGCAAGAATTGTTCCATACGGGCGAGGTTTGATCAAATCAAGTTCAGCTAATTTGGCTTTAATAGCTGAAACGTCAACTGGATTGTTACTAGATGCTTCCCTTAGTATTGCTTCCCTCTTAGCCTCCTTAATTTTCCTTTCTGCTTGAGTATGCGTCTGAAAAGAAAACCAAAATTTTTTGAAGAAATGCCACTAAATAGTAACAAAAAATTAGTGTGCTGATGTCACTAGACCAATTTTCTACATTCTGGCAGAACTTTCTAACATGGCCAAGTTTCTACATCACAAATATCTAAATAGTAAAAGTGGTGGTTGCGGAGTAAGAATTATTGTACTGATGTCACTAGAAGTAATCTTTAGCCACCATAAAGTATAAATCTGGTAAGTAAATCAATTGACAAGAAGTTGTTCCTTTTATGGAGTGAGTTGGCAGAGCAGATGCTTATTCAATCAACAGGCATAATCCATAGTCTGTGCAACTCAGCCACCTTGTGTTGTGTGTCTTGCTTTCACTATAACACCCAGGCCGGGATAAAGGAAGAGAGTTACACCAGGTAGTGAACAGACATTGAAAAAAGTTTCAGATATTTATGAAATGAATCCTTATAGCAATGGAGAAAAAAGAACTCAACTATTAGATTTGGAATAGAGGTTCTGTTTCCTTATATTCGGGAGAAAAAAAGAAGGGGAAAAAAGGCTCTGTTGCTGTTGCTGCTGTTGTTTTTGTGAGGCATCCTCTATGCAAGAGTGTGTACTTGTATGAGTAACAGGTATTTTATAGTCTAACGGACTAGTCGATGGTGATATGAGAAAGCATCTGTTGGTTTTGGGAAGAGTTCACGTCTGTCATCAACCAAAAATGCTCTGGATTTTAAACTGAACAAATCATGCAATGCACCAAAGGTAACCCTTACATTGTGGGGATTGAATGGAAATTAAATCACAAGAGAGATTCAATATATCTATTGGTGCACCAGTCAAGCATCCACTCGACCACATTTAACTGTCCCAAAGAA
Organism: Agave tequilana; assembly: GCA_038442645.1. NCBI lineage: Eukaryota > Viridiplantae > Streptophyta > Magnoliopsida > Asparagales > Asparagaceae > Agave > Agave tequilana. The sequence goes on from JAVJIF010007932.1 coordinate 68,633, forward strand.
AACAATGGTGAGACAAACCTCTATCCATAACTTTGCAGAATAAGGACAAGGAGGCCCGATTGTATGATAACCCAATCTATACCCAGTCTAATTTTCGGGTTTGGATCCTTAGAATCATAAGTGATAGTTCATTGGGTAGGTGATGATCCTAGAAGTATATTTGTTCATTACGTACATACATACCTTTGTGTGTGCGGGTGGTTTAGTTCGTGTTGTGAAAGCTAAATCAGCACTTCTTTTCTAAGAAGATTCAGGTATAATTATCTGTAAGTCTGTATATGCTACTACTTGTCTAAAATTGACCAATAAGAAGAAAAAGAAAATAGATAGACATAAAAGGAGTAGAAGGAGATCATATGAATTCCTTTTGATCCTTAAGAAAAGTTGACACATTTCACGAGAATATTAGATTTGGATGGTCCAAAACACATAATTAAATCTGATATATAATTAAAATTCGTATGGGAGAGTGGAGTCAGACTTCCTATTGGGTTTGGAGATCCAAGAGCCAACAAATTTGCAATGGATCCCCCAAATTGCAGGGCCTGATCCAAATCTAAGTTGCCAACCCAAGACAGAATTTAGTTAGTAAGCACTGCAGTTAAAGTGTTTGCAGGGATTCAAGAACATTCATGTTAGTGAATTCAAAAAGGTGTGAAAGAGACTGCTGGAGAACAATGAGGTGAACAGACAAAGATCTTATCTAAAAGGATTACATGTCTAATTGTTGGAACCAAGAAACAAAATACTTTTCATGCAGGCAAGAGCAAAAAGATGTAGTTGGAATATGAAAAGCTTTCTGAGATGAGGACACCTCATGGAGGACAAAGGTCAAGGTCAAATTTGAAAGGAAATATGAGCAGTACATGTTCTTTAACAAATTTGTGAATGAAAGGAATATTCATTGAAATGCCAGTCATGTGATAAGTTCATCTTTCCTCTAACATCTTTATAAAAGTAGAAATGCTTCCAGAAATTTGATGGCCTGTGTGGGATTGGAGACATTGTAAAGAATTATGAGAAGGTATTCAGACCAGCATGTTAGCAGAGTAATTGTTTACATGGAAAATCACCAATAATAAGTTCCCATGCAAATTACGTACTTCGTTTATCAGGACCAACAAAATGTTCCAGAGGTACCCTATTATTAATGTGACAACTTCCACCAAAATAACCTTTATTTGACGCATGGATGCATGCAATGTTTATTATACAGAACGAAAAGCAGGGCGAATAATAACTTTAACTCAAATATTTCTTGGCAGAACTTATCAAATTATATTGTGTCGAAAATGGTGAGGAAGGGTTTAAGGAAAGGCACTATTTACTCTCGACCAATTTCACCATCATCTTGAATCATAAATTAGATGCACCATGCATATCAAAGGGAAAAAGTATGATCACCTCTAGCATGGAGTCGAAGTACAGCAACACCAGTCCATGCACAGGAGTGGAGTCAATATATCAGAGATGTGAGACACACTATAGTTCACTTCAACAGCACTTCGACTGCTCAAGAGACAACAAGAGTACATTGAGGCTCTGTTGAAGTCTAAAAGAATGTAGTTGGAGAAACTTTAAACTGAACTATTACACAGATTAATTCATAAAGATACAAAAGCTCGGTAGAGTTCTGGTTTGTGCAGAAAGAAATATTCATAGAACTGTAGTACTGAAAGCCAGATGTTGGAGAACTCTATTGTCTATATGAAGCTCATGCGGTCTTTGTGGACTCCAAGAAAATCCATGCAGAAAGAGAGGAGCCAAAGAATAGGAGTTAGGAGTTTTCTTGAAATTCTTCATTACGTCTGCCTTGCAGCAAGACTACCAAAACACCATAATAAATTTAAACACTTCCAAGCACCATGCTTACAATTTTATTTTTGTTTTATCTACTATGTTACATCTGCATGTAAGATTGATTGACTTATAGGTGTTAATTTAACATGTGATACCAGCTGTAGTTTAACGTGAGTAGACAAGAAGAAAAATATTTGTCTTACATGTGTCAAGACAACTATTCTTAAGATAAAATGTGAAGAATTAATTGGAAGTTCCGAATATGATACATGCTTCCAAAATATAGAATGTCTAAAGATGTGTGTGTGTGTGTGTGTGTGTGTGTAATTAACAGTTATTTACAGTTGAAAAGGGTCCGTAATGGTCAGTTCACACAACCTGCATACGAGTCACAAGAACCCATATTGGAATTGTCAACAATACGTTAATTGACCTGCAAAGAGAAGGAAGAAATATTTTAAAATGACAGGGAAAAAATCGCTATACATTCTTAAAAAAATTGCATACTAACTGCCAAGTTAGTTTAACTTTAAGTGTGCATGGCAGAATTCTGCATCCATCTAAATGTTCTAGCTATGGAACAGAAGAAAAACGTGATCGTGATTTCTTAGTATCTGTTTCACTGTAGTCATAAAAATACTATTCTCCAGCATCCTTCGGAAATACTGAATCAAAGAATGAGATCAAAGAATGAGAGAGCAGGGCACTCACCCAGCGATAGCTGCAACAACAAGCCAAGAGAACATGCCAACAGAACCATCACCAAGCCTCTTCTTCTTTCGGGCCACTGCAATAGCCTCTGCTTTGTTCTTGAGTACCTGATAGAAGAAATAATATATTCCCTGGCAAAGCCATATCATGCTGTTAGTAGTGGAATCCGAGCCCATTGAAGTGCCCACTGGTTAATCAGTGGGCCAGAAAGAAGGGGAGAGAATTTTGATTTTGCAATAGTTGAAATGTTTATCAGCAACAACAAAAAGAGACTTGAGTTACATGAAATTACTGGTCTTCCAGTTTCAGTCATTGTTTGTCACTTCATCCAAGCTTACTGAAAGAAACTGAGTTACATGAAATTACTGGTCTTCCAGTTTCAGTCATTGTTTGTCACTTCATCCAAGCTTCCAAAACATCTGCCAAAACTTGACTACGAAAATTTTGTTGACTATGGTTACCAGAGGACAGGAAAGTGGGACGTCACATGACCCATAGGAGATATGCAGTTCTCAAGAAAAGAGCCAATGCAGATTTTCATGCAGTCGTGACTCGTGAGTAAGAGAACATGGAGCGGTTGTGTGAAAGACAAGAAGTGTGGTTGCTCAAAATCATACAACACGTGGTGTAATCCTTAAAGAATGGAATTAGAGTAACTACCGTAAAGGCCATAAAAAGGAGAAATGCAGAAGAAGAAAAGGGTCTTAACCCAGAATCATTTTGATATGTATCTTTTCAAAACTGTGTCTAGGCTATGCAAGTTATCCATTATCCTAAATAGCTTGGATTTCTTTTCTTCCTTCCTTACGTTGGATGTGCTGTCTATTAGAGTTACTTGTCTGTGGAATTGTTTGTGAGGCCCACCTTGAGAGAGTCGACTTCCCCTTCTCTTGTAGAGGTTTCATAAAAGAGCGTTCCTTATCATCTTAATCTTCAAGACTTCAACTTGTTCTCCAACCAACAGTAGTGACTGTGCTAAACCCATCCAGCTTCCAATGCAATGTTCTGCTGACTATGCTACAGAATACTGCAGACCTAAGACTTTGTCCTGCAATCCTGGTTCTGATTTTTCTGTAGATCAAACACACTACATACCATAGGAACTATCTCAAACAGTAGTTTCCAGCTGAGGGAACTCGCTTCCACTATGGCTCTGGTTGGTTGCTTTAACTGAGCCACTATCCATGGGTAGGTGGAGTCTCTTCAATAGGTAAGTGATCAGAAATGGCATTCTCCTTTGGGCACTTGATGAGATCTCTTGCACTGCTCAGGAGCCCACAGATTCATGGTATATTTCTGTTCTTACTGAGGATTCTTGTCAAGTCAGAACATAACCATTTGATGATTTTGGACTAGCCTCTTGCAGTCTAGGGTGCAGCACTCCATTACTTCATCTAGTAATTGCCTTACTAAGTGCCAGACAGAGTGCATCCTAAAAGTTTACAATGCAACACGACCTCCCCGAAATCAGTTTCCACAGGCCGGTAACTTGAATCATATAATTTACACATTCGAGACAAAGAGGAAATTGATCGAACACGTGGTGGCCACAATAACTCAGTCCATGTACACGACAACAAATAGAGTGAGTGAGAGACGGAGGGTAGACCTGAGACGCTGCAGTGCCGACGAGGGAAGGCGTGAGGCCACTGTAGAGTCCTCCCCAGCCTTCAGTCTTGATAACCTGAAGCATTTGGAAGAGGGTCCCCTTTCTTGAAGACTCCCCTTCAGCAGCGTCACCATCAACCGCAACCGCGACGGAGGCATTCTCTTGGCCGTCCTCTCTGTTTGTTGCCTAGTGTTCACCTGGATCAAGCCAAAGATTACTATGATCCTTGAAACTGGGATGAGATAAGAGAAGAAGAGCAATTGAGAGGGAGAGGCACAGAGTGTTACTATTTGGAGAGGGTAGGTGATGATCTGGGCGACGATGCCGGCGCCGGCGCCAGCAAATCCATTGGCCACGGCGTTCGACATCACTTGTCGTCGGTTTCTGCTCGCTGCACCGCCGCCGTCACTTTGTTGTGCAACGGCGTCATATCCCGATTCCCTCGCAATCTCTCTCTTTTTTTCTTCACTCTCACTGTGGCCCCCAGAATTATCTATCTTCTCGCGCAGCTCCACCACAGATCCCGAGGGACGCGTGGGCCCCGCGGGGTTGGGAAAGTGGGGTCGCTGACTCCGCGCTGCCATGCTATTGCTACGGGCAAATGGGTTCGGTTCATATGTGTGAGCCACACACATACAATAAGAGGACCAATCATGTATTGACACGTGGATTGATCATCTTATAATATGTTAAGTGTGTGGGCCTCACATACATATTATAATATATTATAAGAGGAACAATTCACGTGTCAATGCGTGATTAGTCCTCTTATTGTATGTGTGTGTGGCTCACACACATGAACCGAACCCCAGGCAAATGCTTTCGAAGACCTCGGGAAAAGGGATGGCCATTGGCCAAACATAAAAGAGAATATTAATTTTGTTTATGTTCATGAGGGTAACAAAGACTTTCAAAGTCCAGTAATCTTTTTTTCTTTTGGGGCATTTCCCTTCGTCCCTTGTCTTCAACTGTAAATAGGAAAAAAAAAACTCAGTGTCTGTTAACAAAAATTCACAATGATGTCTATCCACCCCTGTCAAATCGCCTAACTTCACTGTACACCATTAATAAGTTTACTATGCGCTGATGCAAGCGATGACGCAAGCGACTGCATAGTGCCCCCAAGGTTTTCCTATAAATAGGCCCTTCCTGATTCATTTCAATGTACACACACAATTCAGAAATCAATAAGAATTCCTACTTCTACTCTGTCTCTAGAATTCTCTATCTTGGTGTTATATTTCTTAGAGTTTTTACAACACGTTATCAGCACGATCACTCTAGTCTGTCCCCAGCCTCTACCTCCGTCAGCTCAAGGAAAAAGCCTACCACGTCAAGTCTCTGCCTCCATTAGCTAAAGGTAAAGATCTTGTCACGAGCCTCTGCTTTCATTGCTCAAGAAAAAGTCCTATCACAAGTCCCAGCCTCTACCTCTACAATTTTAAGGTAAAATTGGGAAGTTATTATACTTATAATATTCGTATAACACCACTACTATAATGAAAGGAGACTCTGCCACCTATTTATAGAAATGTGATGTGATTACGAAAACTGAATTATTATACTAATTATATTCGTATAACACCACTACTATAATGAAAGCAGGCTCTGCCACCTATTTATAGAAATGTGATGTGATTACGAAAAACTGAATTATTATTCTAATTATATTCATATAACATCATTACTATAATGAAAGGAGGCTCTGCCACCTATTTATAGTAAAGTGATGTGATTATGATATCTTTACTAACATTTAACTTGATGCTTGCGTGGATCAAACCCCAAGCTACTAATATTGTATATTTTATTATTCTGTTATTTATATCTGTATAAACACCCACTGAAAGGTTTACCGAGTAGCGTGGTGTGCCAATATTTATTTCAATAATTATTGCTTTATTAATTATACCTGCAAAACACCCACCAAGTAGAGTGGCGTGCATATATTATAACTCATAAATATATGTAGTACAATGCATTTATCTTATCATTTTCTTAATCACAATATTTAATTGTATAAAATAAAATTGTTTTCTCTCTCTCCCCCCAACGGCTATAAACCCAACGGCACCCCAACGGCTATATCCCCCAACGGCTAAAACCCCAACGGCTATAAACGGCTATTTTTCATCCTATAAATTGGTGAATTCTAGACCACATAACTCACTACTCAATCTCTCTTCATTTCTCAAAATTTTCATCATTTCTAGAAGCTTTGCGTTCGAGTTTTTTTGCAAGATGCTTAGTCCAGCTTTGATGTTTATTATTGCCGTCATCATCATCAATACTTCTTTCATTTTTCTTGGAGATATGGATCCAAGTGAATTGTACCTGTGTTGGACGCGGAAAACTGTAAAAGCGGACTGGAGCAACTTTTCCTTGAATCAGATGAAAAATTACAACAGGCTAATCTTCCGGTTACAAGGAGGGAGAATATTGAATCTTGAATTCCCCCTTTGTTTAGTGCTGGGTTCTTCGTGTGGCGGTGGAGAGTGAATCTTGTTCTCCGTTGACCAGATGACCGTCAGTACCGTCGAGGATCTTCTCCTTGGTAGGTAGAAGGAGTAACTCAGCCCCGTCCACCAAAACCCTAAAAGAGAAGGTAGGCGAAGAGCAACTTGTACGCAGCAAGCTGGCTTGAAGAGTCGAGCTCTCTCTCTCTGTTGATGATCTCTCCTTTTTCTTTTCGAAAATCCGCCCCTCTTCAATAGTGACGGGACTATTTATAGGGTTTTTAGGGGGTGATCGTGCCCCCTAAAAGTGCTCCACGATGAGGGCCAACTTCCCCGCTACATGGGCGGTGGATGGCGCCATAATCGGGGTGGTTACAACCAAGGTGCGGGCACCTTGTTGCTGAGACGCGGGCGTTGAGCCAACGCGCCTTGATGCTGAGACGCGGGCGTTGAGCCAACGCGCCTTGATGCTGAGACGCGGGCGTTGAGCCAACGCGCCTTGATGCGGAGACGCGGGTTTGGACTTTCGCGTCTTGATTGTCACATTTAGCCTTGCGCCTGGATCTTGGATCTCTGCGTTTTGGTGGCTTGTCTTGGTGATTTTTAGACAGCCTACAGAACCCCCTCCAAAGTTTTCGATATTCCGCAGTTAACTGGGACGGATTTCGAAATACTTTGGACTCTAGCTGAGTTCGCCTTCATGACTAGACTGTTGATGCTCCGGGTTTAATCTTATCTGGAGTTGGTCTTCGTGAGTGTACTGTTGAACTCTTTGAAGCCCCCAGAGTTGATCATGTTGAGTGTCTAGATGTACAGTCTAAACCTCCCCGATTGCTTTTAGTCTGTCACTGGCGCGCTTTAAGCCAGGAGTGGTTGGTCGTCTGCTTGCGTCAGTGTACTGTTGAACTGATTTTGCAGAAGCAGGAGGCCGAACGCAGGTTCTTTTTCAAAAAGCGGAGATGGTACTGCTATAAAGACGCGATTTCTGTAAAGTGCGTCCTTTGGCAATGGAGACGCGACTGATCTTCATAAGGCAGACGCGATGTTCAGCTGAAGACGCGAACTTCGGAGAAACGCATCTTTTGAATATAGACGCGATTGTCTGGGCGCATTTATGGCGATGCTGACGGGGCATATCCATCGAAGAGACATGGCCGTCGGGTGCGAGTCCGTGCCACGTCATGATTGCTCTGCCAGTTGGCCTGGGGAACCGACGGGATTTCGCCTTTTGGCGCGCGGATTTCCTAGCGCATTAAATGACCCGTGCCACGTGTCGAGCGACGATTCACTGCCGAGTCGTGGCGCATGATCTTCTCCGTGCGTTAAAGTGATTTTGTTCCACGCGTCGAACGGAGATTTGCCGCAGAATTCATCGGGCCATACGCCGCGTATCTTCGCGAATCCTTGTGCCTATAAAAGGTCACAGTTGGGAAGATTCCTCTTCTTCTCCGAACGCACTCGCTGATAAGATTAAGAAAGAGAACTTCCTCTTCAGTTCATCTGTTTGAACCTCGGATCGAATTGGCCATGGCTCCCAAGACCAAGCCGATTGCTTCTTCTTCAAAGGCGACCGTCGCCGAGGCCCGGAGGGGCAGCTCCTCCTCTGCGCAGGATGTTGTTCTCCAAGGTCTCCAAGGTAAATGCCTTTTAGGCGGAAGTTTGCCATTAAAGGAAGTTCAAAGAACCTTTAAGAACCCTTAACACACGAATTTAAATCGTGTTTGATTCCCAGACGCAGTCTTTGGGTTGATAACCATGACGCGGGTTTGGACCCTCGCGCCATTGGGTCCTGCGCTTCAGATTCTTCACTTAGAATATTTTCTAATTGTGAAGGTTCAGACGCGGACTTAGTTTACAGAACGCGGATTTGATCCTTGCGTTCTGTTTCATCAGCTGTTGATTTTGATGAATCTGGCACCCGAGTCCAAGCATTTTGACATCTGGGGATGTGAAAGGAAGGGAGTTACCCTCCTTAACTTCTGGCGATTATGGTGATGGAAGGGTTAAGGTGGATAACTCCCTTCTTTTCGCACCCCAGAAGTGACATCAAGGAGAATGTTGTGGAGACGCCGATCCTGCAGGTCTGGACGCGGATTTGATAATTCCTGCGTCCAGTGCCTCTTCTGCGTGGATGCGCAGGTCTGGACGCGGATTTGATAATTCCTGCGTCCAGTGTCTCTTCTGCGTGGATGCGCAGGTCTGGACGCGGATTTGATAATTCCTGCGTCCAGTGTCTCTTCTGCGTTCGGATTATGAACACTTAGCATTTTTTTTCTTGCTTTTGATAGAGTATCTAACTAAGTGTCCTTTTCTTTTTGCAGCGCCACGCCCTGCTACTTCACTCGCCAAGAAGCGCCACTTTGGACATGTAGGGGGTGCTGACCGGGACTTGACCTTTGTGTTACAGAGGACTGTTCCTGTGACAGCTGACAAGTCGCAGGCTCGTGGGGAGAGGCTCTCGAATGTTGACATGAGGACTCTTCGGGTGCTTATGACTGATGCAGCATTTGCAACGGATGCTGGCATCAAACTGGAGAAGCCTGCCTTCTTCTTCGGAGATCGTATCCACGATGGCGGCCATAGCGTATATGACGGGACTTACAAATGGCTCCGTCAAATAAGGGGTGGAAGATTCTTTCTTCCGAACATGGAGAGGATGTTCCCGCTGTCCTACTTCCAGCACATGTCCGTCCCTCGGAAGATGGAATGGGACCTCTCTCGATATGTCCCTAAGATTACTCTTGTAACGCCCCGATCCCGGCGATACGGGGACGTCACTGCAACGTATATACGTAGGTCAGAACTACCCTCCCGTATATACGCTAAGCATCAGTACAGACAAGAATCAGAGTACGGAAGCAAATGGTGCATTATACATTCCAACACATATATACAATTACAGAATTATCACCAGAGTGATTACAATATCACATGAATATCATATCACTAATATGCGCAAATGCGAGAGTACAAGGAATATACATGAATGAACAGTATAAAGGGAGCTCGCATACAAGTATACAAGAAGGTACAAGTATGAAAAGTATAAAAGAGCACTCACGAGTTTGCTAAAGGAAAACTCGAGAGACTCACAGGGGGCCTGGAAGGATGAAGCATCCGAAAGGTTGGCTGGAGGTCCACGCTACCGCTGCGCTGCTCTGAACACACGCTCCTAGCTCCAAGACCTGGACGTGAGAATCCAGGGAGTCAAATGATACTCCCCAGGCGAGTGTAGAAGCAAAACCAAGTGGTGAAGCAGGGTGAGCACAATAATGCATATATCAAGTGGGAATACTCGGGAGACAGATAGGATAGAGCAGGTAAGAATAGATATGGCATGATAATCATATAACGGGAAATCATAACATAATACTCATAAAACGGGAAATCCGATATAAAGCCCGGGAAAAGCAAATACGGTAAGGCACATCACAGATTCATAGCTATTTAAGATGCAGGTTTTGGTATGCGTCCCATTCCACATACCTCTACTTACAACTTAAAGAGCCGGTTATTATGACACTTTATTATTACTCGTCTTACCCTGATATCTAGCTATGTGAACTAGCGTCCCAACACACATAGATCCATATCCGAGTAAAACAAGGTTGTTATTGGAAACAAGCGGGGGTATCAACGAACTATGTTTACAGTGGGTCCCGTACATACCCGGGACCACGGCCCAGGATTGTTCCGTTGCTAGGTGACGGAACCTGCCGCAGGCTAACAGGAGGGGCTTATGTATGCCCTATCATACAGGAATAAGGGAGCCAGCTCTCCCCTCGGTCCCCTGGAGTACCACAGGTCAGACCGGAAAATATAGTGCACAACCTAAAGCCACTGTAAACACGAACACATATCGATATCCGCATGTTTCCCCCGACCCAATGCAAGTTGGTCCATTTTAAGATTTGATAGTTTAATTATCACTTTACGGGAAAAACAGGAAATAGACATGATCAGGAATAAGGAGTACATAAGTACTATATAGTCAGGTCACTGCATGTAAAGCAGGAATACAATATACAGGTCACTGATCATGATACAGGATAATAAGTCAAGTTCCCGTAAAGATGATAATCACAAGTCAAGTATATCATGCTGGGTTTAAAGTGATAGCATGATAGGGTGATGATATATAACAAGTAACCAATCATAACAAGAGATGGATAATAATCAGGTGGTAAGTTATGTCAAGAGATTGATAATAGTCTGGGTAAGTCAGGTCATACCAATAGGGTCTTGCCAAAGAGTAGTATGTCAGGTGGTCAGGTGATAACACTCTAGATGTCAGGTGATATACATGTGTTAAAAGGAAGCACGAAACTGACGGGTCTAAGTAATGGCAAGTGGTAACATGGAAGTAATTCAAGTCCAACGACCACGAAGGGTCGGCCACGCATGGTATATGATAAAGAAGTAAGCATATCAACAGCATGGCACAAGTACAAGATAAAGCTACCCTAATACAAGCAATAGCAGGGCAAGTGATAACATATCAGAAACCAAGAACACAACGACCACGAAGGGTCTGCCACGCATAGTATGAAAGCAGTAAAAGATATATGGAATAAAGTATATAAAAACATGAGGTGAAATACTTATCGTCCCGACGAAACGGAACTCAAATAGAGAAGAGCGAGACTACTCGCCTAAATCACCGGAACGCCGAAAGATCCGAAATCCACGGGAGCTTGGGATGCGCCACAAAACCTGATATAAATATGTAGGGAGAAGAGGAGAGAGAAAGAGAGATTTAGAGAGAGAAAGTCTAGAGAGAGAAAGTGGGATTTCTAGAGAGAGAAAGTGAAGAGAGAGAAAGAGGGATTTCTAGAGAGAGAATCTAGAGAGAGATTTCTAGAGAGAGAAGGAGAGATTTCTAGAGAGAGAAAGAGATGATGAGAGGGAGAGGATCAGGAGAGAGAGAGGGTGCGGTTGAGAGAGAGAGAGAATCTAGAGTGAGAAAGAGAGGAGAGAGAAACAGGAGAGAGAAAGAGATCCAAGAGAGAGAGAGAGAGAACTAGAGTGAGAAAGAGAGAGGAGAGAGAAACAGTGAGAGAGAGAGTCAAAGAGAGAGAGAGATTTCCAGGAGAGAGAGAGAGAGAGGAGAGAAACAGAGAAGGGGAGAGAGAGAGAACAGGGGGGCTGTTGCCCCCCCCCTTGCCCCCGCACACAGCGCCCCCCCCTTGGGGGCGCTCGGCCCTGGCCGCCGGCCTGGCGGCGCCGGGCGGCGCCGGCCGCCGGCAGAAGAGGAGGGGGCGGTGCTGCCCCCTCAACAGAACCACAGGAGGGGGGCTTTGCCCCCCCCTCCAGCAAGAAACCAGGGGGGCTGTTGCCCCCCTGCAACAGAGAGAGAGGGGGCTTGCCCCCCTCTCCGGCCAAGCACAGGGCCCAGGTGGGCCCCTGGCTGCCCGCAACCGCCGGCTACCGCCGGCGGTGCCCCAGACCGGGGTGGCTCCGGCCACCCCAAGGAGAAAGGAAGGAGGGGGCTGTGCCCCCCTCCACAGCAAATGCACAGGGGGCCGGATGGCCCCCTGGCCGCACCCAAGGGCCGCCGGCCGCTGCCGGCGGCGGCCTGCCCACGCCGCGGGGAAGGCCGGAGAGGAAGGAGTCGGCGGCGAGGTGGTTGCCGTGGCCGGATCCAAGAGGAGGAAGGAAAATTAGGAAGAGAGAAAGAGAGAAGGAAGAGGGAGAGGCTCACCGGAGTTGGGGCCCCCTCGCCGGCGTCGAGGTGCCGGAGGCGCTGGCGGCGGGCTGGTTGGGTGTCGCCACGCAAGAGAAGAAGAAGAAGAAGAAGAAGAAGGAAGAAAAGAAGAAGGAAAAGAATAGAAAAGAAAGGAAAAGGAAAGAAAAGAAAGGAAAAAGAGAGAGAGAGATTGATGGATGGGAGAGGGTTTTAAATGAGGGGGTGAGGTGGAGTCGGTGGGAAAAGAAGGAAAAGAAAGGAAAAGAAAGAAAGAAAGATTAAGAAAAAATAATAATATAATAATAAGGTAGAAAATCGACTGTCTCCGAAAAATCCCAAAAATACCCGGAGGTAGAAAACGTCGTCCTGAGGAATAATATGAAATCGGTTTTCAGAAATAAAATCCCGTTTTCAAATTAAAAATCCAGAAGCCAAACGCCGATACCGGTCTACCCCGGTCGGCCGGATTTTGATAAATTCCGAAAAATCCCAGAAAATACATTAAAGAATAAAATATGGTTCTAAGAAGTAAAGTGAAAGCGGAATTCAGAAATTCAATTCCAATCGTCCCGGAATCAACCAGCGATACTGGCCGATACCGACTCCGGTGGAATTTCCATAAAATCATAAAATCCCCAGAAAAAGAATGTAGGTAGAAAATATGATTCTAAGTAATAATGTCTAAAGGATCATTAGAAATTCCTAGCTGTGTGTGAATTAAAAATCCTGGAATCGGTTATCTACCGACTCCGGTGGAAAATTCATAAATTCGTAAAATCTCCAGAAAAGGATTTAGGTAGGAAATATTACTCTAAGAAGAAATGTCTAAAGACTCTTCGAGAAATTCCAAATGGTTTGTGAAATAAAAATCCGGGAAGCGGTCAGCGACACTGGCCGACACCGGTTTTGAAGAAATCCATTTTAATTCCAGAAAAATCTAGAAAATCATAGAAAATATATAATAATGGAAAATGGTATTTAAAACTAAAATCGGTCAAATCTAATCACCGGAAAGACCAAATCGAATAATATACTATAATCGAGTCCCTGGTTCGGACTGGGACTGACTCCGAGTCCACGAATCCAAATCCAAGATAAAACAATCATATAAGGAATTCATAAAGCAAAACAAATACAGGAACAAATCAAAAAAATACGATCGGAAAATCTGAATACGCAACTAAGTACGTATTCCGGGAACGGGGTATTACAATCCACCCACCTTACAAAAATTGCGTCCTCGCAATTTCGATAAGGGGTAAATTGAATACGAAGGGAAACAAGGCTGGAATCTATACCAATTAAGATATGAAGCACTATAGGTAGGGCTCTCAAGTCAACTGAATAATAATCATACTCTGCATTTCCGGCTGATGATGTCGTGGCTGTGTAATAAATCTTTAGAATAATGCTGAATAATACTGATGATGTCGTGGCTGTGTAATAAAGAAAACCCCGAAAATCCTGAGCATAATAAAGAAGACCGATAATTAAGAATCCGACTGCTGTCCTCTGAAAGATAGCCAGATTAGAATAAATCTGGAGAATACCAAGCTTCATAGAATTGGCCGAAGAGATCACATAATAGCTTCATTCTGAACAGCCACTACCTCTCTAGTCTAGTCATATCTTAAGATAGTATAAGGCTTCATAAAACCAAAACATAAAACCAAAACAGGGAAAGGATAGGAGTGATTAGGAATCAAGGGAAAGATATTCAAGGAGGGATTAGAAATCAAAGGAAAGATAGCCAAGAAATAGATAACTCTGCACTTGCAGTTGGAATGTATAACCAAGATTCATGTATTCCAGTTGCAAATCTCTTTACCATTGATTTGCCTTCTGGACGTACTGAGGAAGTTAGAGCCTAAGCTCTGATACCAACCTGTAACCCCCGATCCCGGCGATACGGGGACGTCACTGCAACGTATATACGTAGGTCAGAACTACCCTCCCGTATATACGCTAAGCATCAGTACAGACAAGAATCAGAGTACGGAAGCAAATGGTGCATTATACATTCCAACACATATATACAATTACAGAATTATCACCAGAGTGATTACAATATCACATGAATATCATATCACTAATATGCGCAAATGCGAGAGTACAAGGAATATACATGAATGAACAGTATAAAGGGAGCTCGCATACAAGTATACAAGAAGGTACAAGTATGAAAAGTATAAAAGAGCACTCACGAGTTTGCTAAAGGAAAACTCGAGAGACTCACAGGGGGCCTGGAAGGATGAAGCATCCGAAAGGTTGGCTGGAGGTCCACGCTACCGCTGCGCTGCTCTGAACACACGCTCCTAGCTCCAAGACCTGGACGTGAGAATCCAGGGGAGTCAAATGATACTCCCCAGGCGAGTGTAGAAGCAAAACCAAGTGGTGAAGCAGGGTGAGCACAATAATGCATATATCAAGTGGGAATACTCGGGAGACAGATAGGATAGAGCAGGTAAGAATAGATATGGCATGATAATCATATAACGGGAAATCATAACATAATACTCATAAAACGGGAAATCCGATATAAAGCCCGGGAAAAGCAAATACGGTAAGGCACATCACAGATTCATAGCTATTTAAGATGCAGGTTTTGGTATGCGTCCCATTCCACATACCTCTACTTACAACTTAAAGAGCCGGTTATTATGACACTTTATTATTACTCGTCTTACCCTGATATCTAGCTATGTGAACTAGCGTCCCAACACACATAGATCCATATCCGAGTAAAACAAGGTTGTTATTGGAAACAAGCGGGGGTATCAACGAACTATGTTTACAGTGGGTCCCGTACATACCCGGGACCACGGCCCAGGATTGTTCCGTTGCTAGGTGACGGAACCTGCCGCAAGGCTAACAGGAGGGGCTTATGTATGCCCTATCATACAGGAATAAGGGAGCCAGCTCTCCCCTCGGTCCCCTGGAGTACCACAGGTCAGACCGGAAAATATAGTGCACAACCTAAAGCCACTGTAAACACGAACACATATCGATATCCGCATGTTTCCCCCGACCAATGCAAGTTGGTCCATTTTAAGATTTGATAGTTTAATTATCACTTTACGGGAAAAACAGGAAATAGACATGATCAGGAATAAGGAGTACATAAGTACTATATAGTCAGGTCACTGCATGTAAAGCAGGAATACAATATACAGGTCACTGATCATGATACAGGATAATAAGTCAAGTTCCCGTAAAGATGATAATCACAAGTCAAGTATATCATGCTGGGTTTAAAGTGATAGCATGATAGGGTGATGATATATAACAAGTAACCAATCATAACAAGAGATGGATAATAATCAGGTGGTAAGTTATGTCAAGAGATTGATAATAGTCTGGGTAAGTCAGGTCATACCAATAGGGTCTTGCCAAAGAGTAGTATGTCAGGTGGTCAGGTGATAACACTCTAGATGTCAGGTGATATACATGTTTAAAGGAAGCACGAAACTGACGGGTCTAAGTAATGGCAAGTGGTAACATGGAAGTAATTCAAGTCCAACGACCACGAAGGGTCGGCCACGCATGGTATATGATAAAGAAGTAAGCATATCAACAGCATGGCACAAGTACAAGATAAAGCTACCCTAATACAAGCAATAGCAGGGCAAGTGATAACATATCAGAAACCAAGAACACAACGACCACGAAGGGTCTGCCACGCATAGTATGAAAGCAGTAAAAGATATATGGAATAAAGTATATAAAAACATGAGGTGAAATACTTATCGTCCCGACGAAACGGAACTCAAATAGAGAAGAGCGAGACTACTCGCCTAAATCACCGGAACGCCGAAAGATCCGAAATCCACGGGAGCTTGGGATGCGCCACAAAACCTGATATAATATGTAGGGAGAAGAGGAGAGAGAAAGAGAGATTTAGAGAGAGAAAGTCTAGAGAGAGAAAGTGGGATTTCTAGAGAGAGAAAGTGAAGAGAGAGAAAGAGGGATTTCTAGAGAGAGAATCTAGAGAGAGATTTCTAGAGAGAGAAGGAGAGATTTCTAGAGAGAGAAAGAGATGATGAGAGGGAGAGGATCAGGAGAGAGAGAGGGTGCGGTTGAGAGAGAGAGAGAATCTAGAGTGAGAAAGAGAGGAGAGAGAAACAGGAGAGAGAAAGAGATCCAAGAGAGAGAGAGAGAGAACTAGAGTGAGAAAGAGAGAGGAGAGAGAAACAGTGAGAGAGAGAGTCAAAGAGAGAGAGAGATTTCCAGGAGAGAGAGAGAGAGAGGAGAGAAACAGAGAAGGGGAGAGAGAGAAACAGGGGGGCTGTTGCCCCCCCTTGCCCCCGCACACAGCGCCCCCCCCTTGGGGGCGCTCGGCCCTGGCCGCCGGCCTGGCGGCGCCGGGCGGCGCCGGCCGCCGGCAGAAGAGGAGGGGGCGGTGCTGCCCCCTCAACAGAACCACAGGAGGGGGGCTTTGCCCCCCCCTCCAGCAAGAAACCAGGGGGGCTGTTGCCCCCCTGCAACAGAGAGAGAGGGGGCTTGCCCCCTCTCCGGCCAAGCACAGGGGCCCAGGTGGGCCCCTGGCTGCCCGCAACCGCCGGCTACCGCCGGCGGTGCCCCAGACCGGGGTGGCTCCGGCCACCCCAAGGAGAAAGGAAGGAGGGGGCTGTGCCCCCCTCCACAGCAAATGCACAGGGGGCCGGATGGCCCCCTGGCCGCACCCAAGGGCCGCCGGCCGCTGCCGGCGGCGGCCTGCCACGCCGGGGAAGGCCGGAGGAGGAAGGAGTCGGCGGCGAGGTGGTTGCCGTGGCCGGATCCAAGAGGAGGAAGGAAAATTAGGAAGAGAGAAAGAGAGAAGGAAGAGGGAGAGGCTCACCGGAGTTGGGGCCTCCCTCGCCGGCGTCGAGGTGCCGGAGGCGCTGGCGGCGGGCTGGTTGGGTGTCGCCACGCAAGAGAAGAAGAAGAAGAAGAAGAAGAAGGAAGAAAAGAAGAAGGAAAAGAATAGAAAAGAAAGGAAAAGGAAAGAAAAGAAAAGGAAAAAGAGAGAGAGAGATTGATGGATGGGAGGGGGTTTAAATGAGGGGGGTGAGGTGGAGTCGGTGGGAAAAGAAGGAAAAGAAAGAAAAGAAAGAAAGAAAGATTAAGAAAAAATAATAATATATAATAAGGTAGAAAATCGACTGTCTCCGAAAAATCCCAAAAAATACCCGGAGGTAGAAAACGTCGTCCTGAGGAATAATATGAAATCGGTTTTCAGAAATAAAATCCCGTTTTCAAATTAAAAATCCAGAAGCCAAACGCCGATACCGGGTCTACCCCGGTCGGCCGGATTTTGATAAATTCCGAAAAATCCCAGAAAATACATTAAAGAATAAAATATGGTTCTAAAGAAGTAAAGTGAAAGCGGAATTCAGAAATTCAATTCCAATCGTCCCGGAATCAACCAGCGATACTGGCCGATACCGACTCCGGTGGAATTTCCATAAAATCATAAAATCCCCAGAAAAAGAATGTAGGTAGAAAATATGATTCTAAGTAATAATGTCTAAAGGATCATTTAGAAATTCCTAGCTGTGTGTGAATTAAAAATCCTGGAATCGGTTATCTACCGACTCCGGTGGAAAATTCATAAATTCGTAAAATCTCCAGAAAAAGGATTTAGGTAGGAAATATTACTCTAAGAAGAAATGTCTAAAGACTCTTCGAGAAATTCCAAATGGTTTGTGAAATAAAAATCCGGGAAGCGGTCAGCGACACTGGCCGACACCGGTTTTGAAGAAATCCATTTTAATTCCAGAAAAATCTAGAAAATCATAGAAAATATATAATAATGGAAAATGGTATTTAAAACTAAAATCGGTCAAATCTAATCACCGGAAAGACCAAATCGAATAATATACTATAATCGAGTCCCTGGTTCGGACTGGGACTGACTCCGAGTCCACGAATCCAAATCCAAGATAAAACAATCATATAAGGAATTCATAAAGCAAAACAAATACAGGAAAATCAAAAAAATACGATCGGAAAATCTGAATACGCAACTAAGTACGTATTCCGGGAACGGGGTATTACAACTCTCGGTGATTTGGGCTCCCACAAAGTGTACCGTCATGATAGCCATGACAGGTCAGTTATCGGCCTTTTCCCTGGGTCGCGCAAGTCTGATGTTCCGGCTGGGGAGATACCACAACTTGGCACTACCTTCCTCAACGCATTCATGGAGGCGGAGGGTGATTATCCCGTTGGGTTCCGTGCACCGGGGTGGGTCCGTTCCACGGAGAACTATTGGTGGGGCAGGATGGTCGGCTTTGTCCTCACCGAGCTCGGGGATCTGCTAAAGCGTGTGGGACTGTACCCAGCGGTCAGAGCCGTGCAGTGGGGGATCCCTCAAAGCTCTCAGAACTTCTTTGGGATTCTAGAGCGTTATAATTCTTTGACGGGACGTTCTTCACTCCGGTCGGGGAGATGGGCCTTGCTCTGGACGAGCTGCATGAGGTCTCGGGGCTGTCGACAGGGGACATTCCCTATGAGGAATATGTCCCGACCACGGTGGAGCTTCACCATTTGAAGGAGGAGTTTCCCCTCATATATGAGACCTACTGGGAAGTGCTATGTCACTTCCATTTGCGGCCAGATAACCAAATGGCGGTCGCAGGGAGTCAAGCAACTGTCTTGGGCCAGTTACTTGTTCAACAACGTCAACACCAAAGACCATCGGATAACTCGATTGGCTCCCAGCTCCGACAGGGAGGTTGAAGACAGGATCGACCAGGCTTCTGACAGTTTCTACACCACGGAGTCGAATGAGGACGGTTTCGACCCTGACTTGGTTTTTGAGAGCTTTCACCATCAAGCCCGGACCCCTATCTCCGATCGGGCGCTGTTGGCGGGCTTTCTGATGTTGTGGCTGAAGCGCTGTGTAGTGCCCACGCTGCCACATGAAGTCATTGTTGCTGACGTGGTGTACCCGGCGGGGCTCCTGGCTCATGGCACCCCATAGCCCTTCTCCCGGCCGTGGTGGCTGGTATTCAGAGCGGGCTGCGGGCGCTCACTAAAAGTTTCTGCGAGCCACCGAAAACTGCAGACTCCAAGGGAAAGCCGTATGTTGACTCAGAGGGGAGTCCGACGGTGAAGCGTCCCAACCCTCGTGTCGAGCTGCCTTACACGTACCTCATGGCTTGGTACGTGATGCATTGCCCTTCCTTGATGACGGCGGTGCGTTGGAGGGAGAGTTCTGTCCCTTTTGTACAGCGATTGGAGGGTTCGAAATGGCGTGATCCTTATATATATTACGTCCGGAAGTGCCTTTCAGACCCTGCGAACTACCAGCTCAATCGCTGCCTCCCCCAGATCCCTGGTGCATCTCTCGGGATCTACTTGTTGATTCTGTTGACCCAGATGACTTCACGAGGTTATCCGCGGGAGCCTTCTGGTGGTTGCTCAATATCCGGCCCGGATATGTGCTTTTCCGACAAGGGACGTCATGCACCATTGAGCCGTACATGCCGAATCGCTTCGCTCGACAGTTCGGCTATGATCAGCTCTATGTCGGGAACCCCAATGCTCGACTCGCCTTCGAAGGGAACCTGTTCGAGGGTGCCCGGGCCTGGTACTATAGTGTGGCTGGAGGGACGGGAGTAACTTTCCGTCTACCTCTCGAAGGGCCCAAGTGCCGTACGAGCTTCAGCTTCTGCACTTGGTACTCCCAGGCTATCCAAACACCAGACTTTTTTCCGGCGTCTTCATGCATCGAGAGCATCAATGCAAGTCTCGAGGCAAGGACGGATTCTAGTAAACCGACGAAACTCGTAGAACAGTACCTGAAGGCCAAAAGGAGGTCGGGCGAAGAATGAGAAGGGAGCCACGAGCCATGGAGCCACGACCACCAAGGGCGGAGCCACAAGCGACTAGGGCAGAGCCGCAAGCAACTAAGTCTCGACAGGCGGTGAGCAAGCGTCGTCAAGGCTCTACTCCCACTGCTGAACCCGCTCCGAAGAAGGTTCGAAGGGACTTGACAACCGAAGTCTCTCGATCTGAAGAGATCCCTGCTGTCGTTGAGGCACTGAGGGAGGAAGAGATAGCTGAAGAAGAAACTCCTCTAGTCCGTGTTCCCAGGTCACTTAGCAGAGGCCACGGGTCTGCGGAGGAAGGGGAGCTCGTTGATCGATCCGCCGCCACTGACGAGGATGAGCAACTAGAGGTTGATATAATGAGCGGAGGCAATGTCAAGATCCCTGGGATCTCAGCTCAGCCCGAGTCTTCCTCAGCTCAACAGCCCGGGTCTCCTTCTGTCTTCATTTTCAGTCCTCGGATGGCTGACCCCAGCCCTACCACTGGGGTAGTTGGAGGCAAGGCTCCACCTGCAGGGGTTTCGCGCGAGGCGCTATCGTCTTCCTCACTCTCAGGGGAAAGCGAGTTTGAAGACGATGTGGATTACGGGGATGAACCCACTTTTCCTGATCCGAGAAAGTTCTCTCATATCTCGGAGGAAGAAATATACGGGGGTGAGCCATCAATGGTATCGCAGCCGGCGGTTGTTCCCGTTGGAGGTACTCTTTTCACCTTTTGACCTAATTTCCCTTTTTAATTTTGAAGAGGAGGCTTTAACATTCTCCCTTTTATATTGCAGGATTGGCTGAGAATGTCGAGGCTGCACCCTCCTCGCAGATCGAGGAAATGGTACAAGAGTTGACCCAGCCAGAAGGGCTACGACTTTGGTTGCCGAGATAACTCCAGCAGGGCAACTACTGATGCCGAGGAGGCTTCCACTTTGCCGGAAGAGAAGGTAACCCCTAAGGCCGGGGAAGAACCCACTCTGCAGGATGAAGGGGTTACCATTGGAGCCAGGGAGACTTCCACTCCGCAAGATTTGCCCAAGGATTCGGCATCTCCGGGCCTCCCAGATGGTAAGGAAGTTCTGATATTTTAAATGTTTCGCTTTTCTCCTTTGTGGCTAATGTCGCAATAATTTGCAGAGGGAACTGAGGGGGTTCAAGTAGAGAGTCCAGCGGTCGGTACCCTTCCAAGAGGCCACACAGCTCAGGTCTCGGCTGAAGCTTCTGAGGAGGTTGCGCTTGCTACTCCATCATTAGCTGTGGAGGTTCCTGCCGAGATAACACCTCCGGAAGCGCCCGAGGCTACTTCTGCTCTAACCGTGTCGGTGGTCAGCACAACTCTTGTGCGAGAAGATCCGCCTTGTATCCCTTATCCCGTGACAGAAAAGGGGTCGGGAAGCTTCCCAGGTGGTGATGATATGGGGGAACTGGCACGCCAGATGGTGCAACAATTCTTTGCTTCGATGGGATCATGTATTGATCTCATCTTACGTGGAAGCAGCTCCTTCAATTTTGCCCAGACGCTTCTCAGAAATCTGGCCGAGAACGTCGAATTAACCGGAGGCCCCTCACTTGCCCAGGCGTGTCTGCGGGTGGTGGAGCAACTGGGAGACGACCTGCACGAGCTGAAATCTTTGGAAAATGCCAGCTCTTCTAGTGAGGCCCAGGCCACCCTAACCCGGCTCTTAGCTGCTTAAGAACAAGAGCGACAGGAGGCAGAGGCACAAATAGATGCAGAGATCCGCAGCCTCGAATATTCCCAGGCTGAATGTCAGAAACTAACTGACGATTCAAGGGAGTCCGAGATTGTCATGCAGAGCACGGAGCACGTCATCATCAGTGCTCGGGACACCATTGCCAAGGCTCGGGACACCATTGCCAAGGCAGAAGCTGTGCTTGCGATCAATGAGAAGAAGCTTGTTACCATCAAAGAGGAGCTTGCGGAGCAACAGGCTGCTAAGGCGCGAGCTGAAGAGAGTCTGTCTCTACATTCTTCCAGGGTGGAATCTCTGCTAGCGCAGCTGGCTGCAAAACCCTTCCTATCTGAAGAGGAGCTGCGGGTCCAAGCCATGATGGAGGCTGAGAAGGCACGTCAGATCAAGATGCATCATCTCAGGGAGCAAATCCGTTCCTTGGCGAGCCAGGACATTTAGCCTTCTTTTTTTTTGTAAAGAAAAGGACACTCTGTTTATCAGAGTGTTTGTATCCACTTTTGATATAAAAAGGACATTTTTTGTTCCATCTTCTTTGTTTAGCTGTGGATGTGTAACGCCCCGATTCCACAGATACGGGGACGTCACTGCGACGTATATACGTAGGCCAGAATTGCTCCACACGTATATACGCTAAGCATAAAGTACAACAAGAAACAGAGTACACGACAAAGCGTGGTATCTATACATATGCCAACACAAGAAGTACACATACAAAGTTATCACAGGATATTATAAAGTATTACACGTTATATGTGTATTACATCATAACCAAGTTCAAAAGAAATATATACAGATATGTATACAAAAGCTCACAAGTAGAAAGAGGATCTCGTGAATCAAAAGGTAAGTCTGGCACGAAGGGACTGGAACTAGTCCGCCTGCTCGCTAAAGAAAGCCTGATCTTCGGTGGATGGCTCCACTTCGACCCAGGCCTCGGAATCTGAATGTGCAAATCCAAGGGATCAAGACATATAACAATGAACAATATATATGGCCAAATGGCTAGGATACATGAATAAAGAAAACTGGAACGGTCTAATGAATATAAACCAACAGGTAAGGAAAGCATATATAACTGAAGTCAGAAAGAAATGAATGCATAGCTCTAGTCTATTATTATTATTACTTGCTTTACTGTGATATCTAGCTATGTGACCCAGCGTCCCAGCGCACATAGATCCATATCCTAGTAACTCAAGGTTGTTATTGGAAACAGCGGGGGTATCGACGAACTATGTTTACAGTGGACCCCGTACATGCCCGGGATAACGGTCCAGGATTGTTCCGTTGCTTGGTGACGGAAGCCAGCCGCTAGGCTATTCAGGAGGGTCTTATGTATGCCCTTAGTCATGACTGATTCAGGAATAGGGAGCAAGCACTCCCCTCGGTCCCTGGTGTACCACAGGTTAGACCGGAATATGATTGTACAATATACCTAATACCACTGTAAACACGAACACATATCGATATCCGCATATTTCCCCCGACCCATATGTAAATTGGTGCTTTTTATAGAAAGTCAAGTGTATCATGCTTTGTTTTAAGAGATGGCATGATGGGTGGTGATATTTACTACTTACATGTCATGATACAAGAATATGCAATAACAAGTCATGAGGCATTAAGAGATACATCCATTCAGTAATAGATCATGTAGAGCCAGTATTGAAGCATGAACAAGCAAGATATAATACACATGTAACAAGTATAAGAACCAAATTCAGAATGGAAATTAACTATGACACACAGTCAGAATTAGTCGACTAGGGGTAAGGGTTAGTCGACTAATAGGGGTCTCTAGTCGACTGACAGTCTGGATTAGTCGACTGGAACTGGGATACAGAGAGTTGGAATTCTGTTTCAGGAAGAGTTAGTCGACTAGGGTAGGAGGGTTAGTCGACTAACAGTGAGCTCTAGTCGACTAACAGATACTTAAGTCGACTAAGTCTGTTGATGCAGAAAGTTGGATTTCTGGTCCAGGGAGGATTAGTCGACTAGGGGGATTCAGGAGTCGACTAATAGTGATTTCCAGAGAGTTGAGATTTATGTCCAGGAAAGATTAGTCGACTGATATTTGGGGTAAGTCGACTAATACTGTGTCTTCCAGAAAAACTAAGTTTCAGCTAAGTGTTCTAGTCGACTAGTTCTTAGGGTAAGTCGACTAATCGTGGGGAAAAACAGTGAACAGAACAGAATTTCTGGAAGTGTGTTTGATGGTCCAAACTGAGGTTTTTGGCAACCTAGGTGTACAAGGAGTGTAGATACAAGTGTTCTAGGGCTAATTCAAGTCTTGGTGAGTGAAATACTCACTTGGAATCGTTAGATCGAAGCTCTACGAGTCCGGGAAGCGGGTAGTCGTCAAAGGCACCTATGAGATCCTTGGCGACGAAGTGAGCCACGATCCAAGCTTCAATTCAGTTGCTTGGGCTGGAGGGAAAGGTCTTGAAGTGTTCTTGGAGCTAGGGTTTAGGTTGAGGAAGAAGAGGGTTTGGTGAGAGCTTCTCCCACTTATGTAGAAATGAGGAAGAAAAGGATTAAAGTGTAAAGGGAAAGTCTTATATAGGATTTGGGATTTTGCAAAGAGGGTGGAATTAAGGAATGAGAGGGGGTTTTGTGTAAATAGGGGGTGAGGTGAGTGTCCTTCTCCTTGGCCACTTGGCCGGCCAAGGGAGAGAGAGAGAATGAGTGGTGTTAGGTGGGGGTGAGTGGGAAATGAGGTGGAAAATGTGGAATTTGCAATTATTGAAAAATGTCCAAAATTCAAGTATTTCGGAATGACCCGAAAATTTTACCAAAAATCAAGAATAAGATTTTTAAGACTCATGGTGAAATTCGTTTGAAGAAATAATTTGTAGTTTTAAAATTAAAAATCCCGGAATCAGTCACCTGCCGACTCCGTTGGAATTTTCATAAATTCGTAAAATCTCCAGAAAAAGAGTGTAGGTTGAAAATATGATTCTAAGGAATAATGCCTAAAGGACCATCTAGAAATTCCTAACTGCTTGCGAGTTAAAAATCCTGGAATCGGTCAGCGGCACTGGCCGACACGGTTTTGAAAATATTTAATTTAATTCAGGAAAATTTCAGAAAATCACATAAAATCCAAGGTATAGGAAAATGACATTTGGAACTGAAATCGGTCGAATACAGGAAGTAATTCGAAAAAAAACACGATAGGGAAACTGAATACGCAACTAAGTACGTATTCCGGGAACGGGGTATTACAATCTACCCACCTTACAAAAATTTCGTCCTCGAAATTTCGTAAAGTGAAAGGGAACAGATAAATAAGGATAAGAAGGAAAATGCCGATAGATAAGAATGAAAGGAAGAGTCTTACCAATCAAGTTGTGAAGAGATGAGGGTAACGCTCACGGATAACATCCTCTCGTTCCCACGTGGCCTCTCCTGGGGCATGCCTGTTCCAAGACACCAACACCAATGGTATAGCTCTGTTCTTCAATGCCTTGACACTCCTGTCCAAAATAGCCATCGGCTGCTCTTGATATGACAAGTCCGGTTGTAGTTCCAGCTCGGAATGATCCAGATATGACTATCATCTTTCACATACTTCCTCAGCTGTGACACGTGGAATACATCGTGAACTCCGTCCAAAGATGGCGGTAACGCCAACCTGTAAGACACCTCTCCCACTCGATCCAAAATCTCGAATGGGCCGATATATCTTGGACTAAGTTTTCCACGCGTACCGAACCGGATTACTCCTTTGGTAGGTGATATCTTCAGGAATACATGATCTCCGGTCTGGAATTCCAATGGCCTTCTCTGTGTGTCAGCCCAACTCTTCTGCCGACTCTGCGCTGCCCTGAGGTGGTCTCTGATAATCCTGACCTTGTCTGTTGTCTGAATCAGAATCTCTGGCCCCAAAAGTCTTCTCTCACCGACTTCATCCCAACAAATCGGAGACCTACACTTCCTCCCATACAATGCTTCAAATGGTGCCATCTTGATACTTGCTTGATAACTGTTATTATAAGAAAACTCCGCCAAGTGAAGATGGTCTTCCCATGATCCCTGGAATTCAATCATGCAGGCCCTTAGCATATCTTCAAGAATCTGGATAGTCCTCTCAGATTGTCCGTCTGTTTGAGGATGATATGATGTACTGAATTTCAGACGAGTCCCTAGACTTTCTTGGAGACTCTCTCAGAAATGAGATCTGAATCTGGTGTCTCGGTCTGATACAATACTAACAGGAACTCCATGTAGACGAACTATCTCCTTCAAGTACTTGTCTGCCAAGACCTCTGTTGACTGTCCCACCCTGAATGGTATAAAGTGAGCTGACTTGGTGAGACGGTCAATGATTACCCACACAGCATTATTACCTTTAGGACTTCGAGGCAATGCCGTAACAAAATCCATGGTAATGTGCTCCCACTTCCACTCGGGAATCGGTAAAGGTTGCAGAAGTCCAGCTGATCTCTGATGCTCAATCTTTATCTTTGACAAACCAAGCACTTGGCAACAAACTGGGCTATCTCCCTCTTCATAGCATTCCACCAAAACTGCTTCTTCATATCCTGATACATCTTGTTCCCCCCCGGGTGTATGGAATATGCTGAACTGTGAGCCTCTGCCAAAATCTTCTGCCGAACCTCTCCTTGGGGAACACAAAGTCTGCTACCAAAATATAAGGCACCATCCGGATGAATACTGATATCAGTCCTCAATCCAGCCTCTACCTGAGCTCGGAACTGCTGCAATCTGGGGTCTTCCTTCTGAGCTTCCTTGATCTCATCTATTAATGTTGACTGGATCTGCAAAGCCATGAGCTGTCCTGCCTCCTCAGCTCCTCGAACCAACATCAAGTCCAATCTGATAATGTCCTGAATCAACTCCTTCTGCTGAGTGATTTGGACAAGCACCCTATTCTCTGGCATCCTGCTCAGTGCATCCGGTACTGTATTGACCTTGCTGGATGGTATCGCAAGTCAATATCATAGTCCGCCATCAGCTCCAGCCACCGCCTCTGCCTCATGTTCAACTCCTTCTGTGAGAAAATATACTTGAGGCTCTTATGATCCGTGTATATCAACACTTTATCCCCCAGAAGATAATGCCTCCAAATCTTCAAGGCAAATATCACTGCTGCCAGCTCCAAGTCATGAGTTGGGTAGTTCCGCTCATGAGGCTTCAGTTGCCTAGAGGCATATGCTATAACATGATCATGTTGCATAAGCACACACCCCAGGCCTTTCCCTGATGCATCACTGAATATGACCATCCCTCCTCTCCCTGAGGGAGTCTTCAAGATCGGAGCTGAAATGAGTCTCTGCTTCAACTGCTCAAATGCCAAAGCACATTCTTCTGTCCATATGTACCTCTCTCCTTTCCGGTGAGCTTGGTCAACGGAGCTGCAATCCTAGAGAAATCCTGGACAAGCGCCTGTAATATCCGGCTAGCCCAAGAAAACTCTTAATCTCAGTCACCGTCTCCGGAATAGGCCAATTCTTCACTGCTTGGACCTTGCTGGGATCCACCGAGATTCCTTCTGCTGAAACAATGTGCCCAAGGAAGGCTATACTGTCCAACCAGAAGTCACACTTGCTCCTCTTGGCATGAAGCTGCTCCTGCTGGAGGGTCTGCAACACAATCCTCAAGTGTTCTGCATGCTCCTTGTTGTTCTTGGAATAGATCAAGATGTCATCTATGAAGACAACAACGAACTGATCCAGGTAGGGCGAGAACACTCGGTTCATCAAATCCATGAAAACTGCAGGGGCATTGGTGACTCCGAAAGGCATAACTAGGAATTCATAGTGGCCATAACGGGTCCTGAATGCCGTCTTCGGGATATCCTCTGTCTTCATCCTTAGCTGATGGTACCCCGACTGCAAATCCAACTTAGAGAATACCCGGGCTCCATGAAGCTGATCAAACAAATCATCAATCCTTGGCAAGGGATACTTGTTCTTGATGGTAACCTTGTTCAATTCCCTGTAATCAATACAAAGTCTCTTACCACCATCCTTCTTGTTCGCCAAAAGCACTGGAGCTCCCCATGGTGAAGCACTTGGCCGAATCAATCCCTTATCAGAGTACTCCTGCAGCTGCTTCTTCAGAATCTCTAGCTCCGTCGGTGCCATCCTGTACGGAGCCTTAGATATAGGAGCTGTCCCAGGCACAGTATCAATGGAGAACTCGATCACCCTTTTTGGTGGCAGTCCTGAGATCTCAGCAAACACTCCTGGAAATTCATCCCACACCGTACTCCTTTCTGAACCTCTGAAGTAGTCAACTGAGTCTTTCTCTTGGTAAACTTCACCTCACCACAAAATTGAAATTCCGGTTGACGGGGAATCCTGAAAATAATCTTCTTCTCCCTACAGTCAATAACTGCATGGTACTGACTGCCAGGTCATGCCTAAGATTACGTCGTACCCTTTAGTGTCTAGCACGAGCATATCTATGGCCAAGGTCTTATCACAAAGTTCCACTGGACAATCAGCACAAACCCTAGAAGACATGACTACTCCATTCCCAGTACTAATCTCTCATTTGTGGTCTAACACTTTAACAGGTATAGAATGCAATGCCACAAAATGATCTGAGATAAACAATGCGAAGCACCGGAATCGAAGAGGGCTAAAACAGGTTGAGAATGCACTCTGATATTACCTGTTATCACCTCCTCAGAAGTCTCAGCTTCCACTTCCGTCAAGTTGTAGGCTTGACCTCTTCCACGCCCTGCTGCTGTCCTAGCTCCCTCTGGACTGGGCGAACAACATGCTGTGGGGGAAGGGGAAGAGCTCTCCTCATCACTGGTTCCTGATTCCTCTGCCCCGGTGGTCCTGGAAGTGCTCTCTGTCCAACCGGTCCCTGAAGTGCTGGCACAGCTTGGCCGGCTATCCCCATCCTTCTGTGCGGACAGGCTTCTATAGAATGATCCCTGGATCCACACACCAAACACAATCCATTTGCCCTACGGCAATACTGACGAATGTGGCCCGGCTTCTGACAATAACTGCAGAAGGCCGATGGTTGACCCGCCTGGTAAGGAGCTGGTCTGATTGCTGCTCATCTCATCTGCACCTTCGCTGCTCTGAATGGGCCTCCTCTCCCCATTGGTGGAAACGGCCTCTTCATGGCCTGGTTCCTCCTCATCTGATCCTCTCGCTTCTTCTCCAACCCACGCTCTACTTCCCGAGCTGTGGTAAGAACCTCTGAATAAGTCTTCAGCTGTTGGGGCATTAAGAACATCTGAATGTCCATCTGCAAGCCCTGCTGGAACCTGCTCGCCCGCTTCTCCTCGTCCTTCACCATGTACGGGGCAAAGCGGCTCAGTCTGAGAAATTCCGCGGCATACTCGTCCACGGACCTACTCCCTTGCTGAAGCCTGATGAACTGCTCTTCCATGTCCTTCTGGGCAGTAGCTGGGAAGAATCTGGCATAGAAGCTCTTGGAGAATGTGTCCCAGGTGACAGGCTTCTCCAGTCTGGCCTCTTCAGCAAGCCACCAAGTTCTGGCTATGTCCTTCAGCTGTATCTTGGCGACCTCCACTTGATTCTCCTTCGGTACTCTGGCCGCATTCAACAAGTCTGCGGTATCTGTCAGCCATTGCTCAGCATCCAAGGGCTTCTCTTCTCCCGTGAAGATGGCTGGTTGCAGTCGCCTGAAGTCCGATACATTTCCGGGCCTCTGCTCCTTGGGAGCTGCCAATTCCTGCCGGAGGAGCTCCGTCTGCTGCTGCTGGTTCTCCATCATAGTCTGAATGACTCTCAGAGTATCCACATGGTCTCCAGTGGGTCCATTCGACGCTTGCCCGGAGTTGTTACGTCCCGTCCTCCTCTCCATACCGATTGGTAAAAGACAACTGGAATTGGAAAAACGGAAGGAGTTTAGGACACAAGGGATGGAGTCAAGAAGGAATCAGGAAGGACTAGATAAATTTGTACATTGTAGTTGGCACCAGCAAATTGTTAATTTGCTGCTTGATTGTACTTTAGGTGTGAGAGCCTAGGCTCTGATACCAACCTGTAACGCCCCGATTCCACTGATACGGGGACGTCACTGCGACGTATATACGTAGGCCAGAAATTGCTCCACACGTATATACGCTAAGCATAAAGTACAACAAGAAACAGAGTACACGACAAAGCGTGGTATCTATACATATGCCAACACAAGAAGTACACATACAAAGTTATCACAGGATATTATAAAGTATTACACGTTATATGTGTATTACATCATAACCAAGTTCAAAAGAAATATATACAGATATGTATACAAAAGCTCACAAGTAGAAAGAGGATCTCGTGAATCAAAAGGTAAGTCTGGCACGAAGGGACTGGAACTAGTCCGCCTGCTCGCTAAAGAAAGCCTGATCTTCGGTGGATGGCTCCACTTCGACCAAGGCCTCGGAATCTGAATGTGCAAATCCAAGGGATCAAGACATATAACAATGAACAATATATATGGCCAAATGGCTAGGATACATGAATAAAGAAAACTGGAACGGTCTAATGAATATAAACCAACAGGTAAGGAAAGCATATATAACTGAAGTCAGAAAGAAATGAATGCATAGCTCTAGTCTATTATTATTATTACTTGCTTTACTGTGATATCTAGCTATGTGACCCAGCGTCCCAGCGCACATAGATCCATATCCTAGTAACTCAAGGTTTGTTATTGGAAACAGCGGGGGTATCGACGAACTATGTTTACAGTGGACCCCGTACATGCCCGGGATAACGGTCCAGGATTGTTCCGTTGCTTGGTGACGGAAGCCAGCCGCTAGGCTATTCAGGAGGGTCTTATGTATGCCCTTAGTCATGACTGATTCAGGAATAGGGAGCAAGCACTCCCCTCGGTCCCCTGGTGTACCACAGGTTAGACCGGAATATGATTGTACAATATACCTAATACCACTGTAAACACGAACACGTATCGATATCCGCATATTTCCCCCGACCCATATGTAAATTGGTGCTTTTTATAGGAAAGTCAAGTGTATCATGCTTTGTTTTAAGAGATGGCATGATGGGTGGTGATATTTACTACTTACATGTCATGATACAAGAATATGCAATAACAAGTCATGAGGCATTAAGAGATACATCCATTCAGTAATAGATCATGTAGAGCCAGTATTGAAGCATGAACAAGCAAGATATATACACATGTAACAGTATAAGAACCAAATTCAGAATGGAAATTACTATGACACACAGTCAGAATTAGTCGACTAGGGGTAAGGGTTAGTCGACTAATAGGGTCTCTAGTCGACTGACAGTCTGGATTAGTCGACTGGAACTGGGATACAGAGAGTTGGAATTCTGTTTCAGGAAGAGTTAGTCGACTAGGGTAGGAGGGTTAGTCGACTAACAGTGAGCTCTAGTCGACTAACAGATACTTAAGTCGACTAAGTCTGTTGATGCAGAAAGTTGGATTTCTGGTCCAGGGAGGATTAGTCGACTAGGGGGATTCAGGAGTCGACTAATAGTGATTTCCAGAGAGTTGAGATTTATGTCCAGGAAAGATTAGTCGACTGATATTTGGGGTAAGTCGACTAATACTGTGTCTTCCAGAAAAACTAAGTTTCAGCTAAGTGTTTCTAGTCGACTAGTTCTTAGGGTAAGTCGACTAATCGTGGGGAAAAACAGTGAACAGAACAGAATTTCTGGAAGTGTGTTTGATGGTCCAAACCGAGGTTTTTGGCAACCTAGGTGTACAAGGAGTGTAGATACAAGTGTTCTAGGGCTAATTCAAGTCTTGGTGAGTGAAATACTCACTTGGAATCGTTAGATCGAAGCTCTACGAGTCCGGGAAGCGGGTAGTCGTCAAAGGCACCTATGAGATCCTTGGCGACGAAGTGAGCCACGATCCAAGCTTCAATTCAGTTGCTTGGGCTGGAGGGAAAGGTCTTGAAGTGTTCTTGGAGCTAGGGTTTAGGTTGAGGAAGAAGAGGGTTTGGTGAGAGCTTCTCCCACTTATGTAGAAATGAGGAAGAAAAGGATTAAAGTGTAAAGGGAAAGTCTTATATAGGATTTGGGATTTTGCAAAGAGGGTGGAATTAAAGGAAATGAGAGGGGGTTTTGTGTAAATAGGGGGTGAGGTGAGTGTCCTTCTCCTTGGCCACTTGGCCGGCCAAGGGAGAGAGAGAGAATGAGTGGTGTTAGGTGGGGGGTGAGTGGGAAATGAGGTGGAAAATGTGGAATTTGCAATTATTGAAAAATGTCCAAAATTCAAGTATTTCGGAATGACCCGAAAATTTTACCAAAAATCAAGAATAAGATTTTAAGACTCATGGTGAAATTCGTTTGAAGAAGAAATAATTTGTAGTTTTAAAATTAAAAATCCCGGAATCAGTCACCTGCCGACTCCGTTGGAATTTTCATAAATTCGTAAAATCTCCAGAAAAAGAGTGTAGGTTTGAAAATATGATTCTAAGGAATAATGCCTAAAGGACCATCTAGAAATTCCTAACTGCTTGCGAGTTAAAAATCCTGGAATCGGTCAGCGGCACTGGCCGACACCGGTTTGAAAATATTTATTTAATTCAGGAAAATTTCAGAAAATCACATAAAATCCAAGGTATAGGAAAATGACATTTGGAACTGAAATCGGTCGAATACAG
The DNA here is from genome assembly GCA_038442645.1 of Agave tequilana. Lineage (NCBI taxonomy): Eukaryota > Viridiplantae > Streptophyta > Magnoliopsida > Asparagales > Asparagaceae > Agave > Agave tequilana. The sequence goes on from JAVJIF010007932.1 coordinate 101,015, forward strand.
GAAGTAATTCGAAAAAAACACGATAGGGAAACTGAATACGCAACTAAGTACGTATTCCGGGAACGGGGTATTACAGGATGAATCCAACTTCTTGATCACTGGCTGTGAATACTGAACTTAGGTAAGTTCTTTCGATGAAACGCAGCATCGACTCGCGCCTCTGTTCACGGGGAGACGCGGGTATCAGTTCAGAAGAACTTGGGCAGAACCAAGTTCTTTGGGCGAAACGCAGCGTCGATCCATAGGGAGACGCGGCCAAAAGTTCAGCAGGACTTGGGCGTAGAATGAGACCGCGTTTTGATTCGCGTTTGTCTCTGCTGACGCAGCAGTTTGGCTCACCGCGTGGGTCATTCCGCGTCTGCTTGGCTGACTGCGTGGATCATTCCCGCGTCTGCTTGGCTGACTGCGTGGATCATTCCCGCGTTTGCAGTCTGCATTTGCGACTTAGTTTTTCTCTGTTGAAACATACTAAGTTGCAGATTGTTCTGATTCCTTTGTTTCATTTCTT